>JAQIXP010003480.1:0-12965 GCA_034700285.1 Proteroiulus fuscus
CTTTGTGTCAACGAGCTGACCTACTTTCCTAAGTAGGCTTAAAAACCAGTTTTTCTTTATTTTGAAGTTTCCCCCTTCAGCGTTACCATGGTAATGCGTCACCCTTCACGCCAGACTGTAGTTTGATTACAGGTGGCGTGTCATACAAAATAGTATTGATGCTAGCTGCTGGAGGAAAAAATTAAAGATTTCGTAAAAATATTCGAATACAATTTTGGGAAAAGCACAAAAAAAACGAAATAGCACATACAAATAACAAAAATATGAAAATATGGCAAATTTATCTGCTTACCAGAGATGGGTACTCTCGTGTCCGTAAGTATAATATTTTTCTTGTAAAAATTTTTTTCGTGAGAGGTGGTAAAAAAGTACAATTTTTATTACCATTGTAATTATTTTGTTTAAATTTATATTGTTATTTTAAAAAAAATAATAGTTATCTCTGATAGTTATTTATTACCTACATGTAGATATTTTTTTTAAACTATACGACCTTTTGTTCAAAAGTTGTGCTTTTCCCAAAATCTCTATGGGCGTTTAGCATTAGTGAAACCCCCCCCTTAAGTGTGACCTTCACGTTAGTGAATCACATTTAAGTGCACTATATGAGCCCTGTGACTATAAGTCATAGGGCATGATTAAAGAAAATTTTAATTTCAGACTTATCATGACATAATATGACGTCCTAACACGTCATACTATGATGTCACTATGCTATGACCAATGCCTATACAGTTAACACCCTTCAAAGCTCAAGTAAAACATTAAAGCCCTTAGTTTTACTTTGCTATGATGGTATCAACTGTATAGGCGTTAGCACAGCAACCATAGGGACACAGGATCGAGTCTACAGTTCTACCGAATACGCAGACAACAGAAAAGCTACCAACCAACCAACTGACGTCATCATCAGCAGCCAGTCAACTGATGTCAGCAACCAATGCAAGGAGCACCACCAAAACCACAATATACAGCAGCACCACCCACAACCACCACATACAGCAGTGCCACCTACAACCACCACCACCTACAGCAGTGGCAACCTACAATTCATTTCTACCTTTAAAATTAAATTTCTCCACCTCAGGCTAAAGGTAGGCAAAATTCAAATGTCCTCCTGTGACATCATGAGGGCCACCATTTTGTAATGACGTCATAGGGTCATGTGACCAGGGGGGGTCACGTGACACTCAACAGTGAATCAGAAGGCTGCGCTATATAGGAGTAGTATACTACTAGTGTTTTTTGCACTTTCATAGAAATTGAATGAGTTTGCAAACTAAAATCTTGTTTTAAAAACATTATCTAAACTGTATGAAGTTTTTGCTTTTGGGATCAGGTATTGATTGGCCCTTATACATAGGTTTCTAAATGCACATTTTTTTCTATAAACTATTCAGATATACCTATACTAGTTCAAGTGAAGGCATCACAATCCTGTTTACAACAAAACATTTCCGATTTTCCAAATTTCTATTAAAATTAGGTAAACACGAATGAGAATTTTTAACCTAAAATACAAATGAACATAATAAACATCAAGAGATAAACTCTTTATATGTATTTTTCAGTCACACAATTGAAAAAAATGTATACAAATAGAATACTTTTACGTTTAAAGAAATTCATTATAGGTTTCTCTTTGGCAATATTCTGTGAAAGGCAAATTTCATTATCATTTACACTTAAGTCTTTTATTTCGCTTTCAAATTTTTTGCACATTTGTAATATTTGTTATACTATTTGTACCTTTTTTATTTCCGTATATAGTTTGCTAATAAAGAAAAAAGCATTTAAACCCTCTGAATTTAAAATTATATACATATTTCAGATGTCATGGGGCAGTTTGATCATCCTTTTTTAGGAGATAGCATAGTGTGCCATCTGTTAGTCGCAGTGGCGTAACAAGGACAGCTTGGACCCTTGTGCATAAATTGAATATAGGCCCCTATTGCATCCTATCCCCTATCCCCCTGCATTCAGCCACTGGTTGGTTGTGTCAAGCAGCTATTTGCATTGTACTAAGCCAACCATCACTGGAACCGCAATTATGTTGTGGAAATTAGAACATCAGGTACTTGGAACTTCTTTCTTAATGATGATGTTGAAAAGTATAGTTAATTATGACATAATTTATGCTACATTGCAAAAATAAAGCATAACATATTGCAAAGGTACCATATGTATTTTGCATTAAGGGGGCTCTCCACACTTAACAGCATAGGCCTATGGGGGATTTCATTGTTAAATTCATGTTGTTAGAAGTGAGGATTTATACATAATGGCTAAATATAAACGAATGGGGTTTGATTCATGTTGCAATGGTGTGGGGTGGGGTGGGCCCCCCAAGCCGCTGGAGACAAAATTTTTTTAACATATGTTTTTTTTAATGGTTTGCATGCATCAGAAGGGCTTAAAAATTAATACTTTGTGCAAAATAAATGCTGCCTTGTTACAGATTTTCCTGGCTTCGAACAATGAAGCTATATTATTACCACAAAACTGCAGTAAAATTGCATTCTAAGAAATAAGAGAAAAAATGTATTTCTGAAATGCTTTTTTTCTGCAGTGTGTATCAGTCCCGTAGCCAGTCAGCAGAAATGGGGGGGCAAGCCCGAAAAATGGGGGGGGGGGCGCACAACCCGAAAAATGGTGGGGCAAAACTTTTGTCCCATGTATAAAGTATTGCAAGAAAATTTCAAATGGGGGAATTGCCCCCCATGCCCCACCCTGGCTATGGACCCGGTGTGTATCATGCAACTGTTACAATCCAACTACACTTTTACTGCAGTTTACTGCAGGAAAGAATTGTCTTGGAATGCAGTCAGTTAGAACAATATTTTTTCACATTGTGGGCACTAATAGGACACTACAGTCCATGTCTTTCAAGCTTCCTGGGATGTGGGGAAGAAGAAATGAGCGCCCTTGGTGCCACCCTCCATGATCCATCCTTGGTTGAGCTCCCCAGGTGTTGGAAATTTTTTAAGAAAAAGATCTTTGAAAAATTGTTTTTTATGCATTTAAAGTGCATGAAAGACGAGTTTGTAGAGATTGCATGACTTTTATGCAGCACCATTTTTTCATTTTTTTAAGTCACGCTAGTTTCTTGGACCCAGTTGGGGGGGAGAACTACAGTCCCCATAGCCCCCCTCCCTGTAATTACGCGCCTGTGATAATGCCCAAAACACAAACTTTGCTTTATTTTGTTCTGCTGTTCTCATGTAACCCTTTTCTGCCATATCATTTAAACTTTTCCAAAAAACTATGAAAGGACATTTGTGTCAGAATGCTAACTCCCTCCCTATATGTTGTTATTGAGTTAGTCTGTCCTCCAGTTTATGCTGACTTTTAAACCTAGCGTATTGAAAGGTTTGGTTCCCTTTCTGGGTCATTGTCAGCCAATCATGTGTAAATTAAATTCACATCAGACATTTGTTTGGTGATACTCATTTACTTAAACATGAATTTATGTTCTCAATCACTTTGCCACAATACACTACCTAACTACAATTTGGGACCCCTTTCCAACAAGTAATTTTCTTTGCTTACCAAGTGAAGAGGTCCAACAGCCATGTTAAACTCAAGAGGATTTCCAGTGGTGACCTTAGAGGAACCTGTCAAGAGAGAAGTGCGTCTCCAAACTGGTGCACTTCGCTTTTATCTTTCTTGCTGTCACGTGGTTTCGCATGTTTCTAAAATGGCTGGTTTTCCTCCCCACACCTACATCCAATCCATTTGCTATTCATTTTAATCTCCCTTAATCTGGTGGTCTGCCTTTGCGGTGCACTGCCTAACTCTTTGATGTCCGTTCGGCAATTTGATGGTGTCTCCTTCATGATACCAGTTTATTTTGGGTGGATCATCCAATATGTTTTTTCTCTCTTTTGTCGGAATGATAACTGTTTTGTTAGTTTGATCTGAAAATCCCGGTGTCTTTCTGCTGAACGTTTTACTGATCTCGTTATTACGGTTTTTGTTTCATCTTCTAGCGGACTGCTTTTATCCATTGACAGTAACATAATTTTATGATTTCAGTTTGGCTGTTAAAGTTCCAGCATGTTTATTTAGGTTCCGTGCTGCACTGCCGCACCTCTCCAGATTTTTCATGCAATTGAGTTTATTGTATAGATTTTAAAGTTTTGAATTGATCCATAACTGTTGTTATCTTAGGATTGATTTTTGAAGCACTTTCATTATTGCAACTCCTTTAAAAGTCCATTTGAAATCTTCTAGATTTCCCCACAAGACACTGCACCACCAGATTTGTTTCATCTAAGTCAAATCCTCCTCCAGACAATACATATGCCAAAGGCAATCAAATGTCATGATTATCACATTTGTTACCATCTAGTAGTGCCACTATATACATTATTTTGTAATAGATCGCATTCTCTTTGTTTCCAGTTCACCCCATCTTTTTGAATTTGTAAAGAATATTGGTGACATATTTGAATTTCCATCATAACATAAATTTTAGGCACATAAATTACTTGTCTTACTTATTGAGGATTCATCATGATGACAACATGTATGTACTACATATGGCAAACTCATACTATGGCAAGCCATCAATTTTTCCACCTTTCAAGCATGACATAATATGATTTTAGTTGCTTTTTTAACTTGTAATATTTTTTGCCACATCGAATGTTCTTTAATATATCACGAATATCAAAACTTTATCAGCCAGTATGCTGTGACCATTATTTAACTTATTAAAAAAACCACATTTGGAAACAATAATAAAGTCTGAAATTGAACCACCATATAAATCAGAACAGAAACATTACTAATTCCTTTTCACTGCATACTACAAGACATAAAAATTGGTTCTCCTTTACATTTAAACTACACTGTACTTTAATAGATTTCATGATTGGAAGATTGATTGCTCTGCAGGAATTTTGTGCAGTCTATTCTGACTGTGCATTCATAGATCTGATATAGTATTTTCTTTTCAAAAACCTTCTGCCTTTATGGCTATATATAAAAGATTTGTACAAGCAAAAACAATGTCTTTACTTTTTTGCTTACATTTCCCAAACTGCTCAAGGTACGTCGTTTCATTGGCACATCTGCAAAGCATAAAAACAGCTCTTCTTTAATGGCATAAGCAAAAACAACGGGGATTTTTCTAAATTTAACTCCTACAGGAATCTATTGGATATTAACCCTGGTTTACGTAGTTTTCCAACAAAGCGTGGTTCTCATATACAGCAAAAAACTTGAATATATTTTCCCCAAATTTAGAGCGGACGAAGTCGCAGGTCGACCAGCTAGTATATATATATTTTAAATCATTTCAAATTAAATACAAAAGTGAATTTAAAATGACTTTTGCTATACTATACTAACTTATGCAAAAAGTTAATTTCTTCTAGCGGTTACAAGTTGTCATGTAATGCATTTTGTCACTACAATCTTTTTGGATTTAACATAAAAATTCATGTCATGCCATACTTGTCTATGTGTTAAATATGAAAACAAACCTGATAACTGAGAAACCCTTTAAACATTAATTGGGTATGATTTGCACATTTCACACTCCAGGGTGCTACAGGCTAATATGGTAATGGTTGCCATCTTGCATTTAACAACTGCAAATTTCCCCCATAATTCTGCTATATAACTATGCAGTTTATGGTTGTAACAATACAACAAAAATAGTTACCTGACATTTCATGGATTTCCAAAATGCAAGACCATTAAATGTCAGCAGCAATCAAAAGAAAAAAGCCATCCAAGCATGCTACATTAAACAAAGTTTCATTACATTTCAGAAAAAAAGAATACATTAATAGGCCTACTAAAAGGTTGCTTTTGATTTGCCCAAAGCATTTTCTTTCACAATAATCTAGATAGTGGTATGGCTAAATTTAAGCTTTAATGCAAACCTCATTTGCATCAGTGGCATATCATACATATGGGCAGGCAGGGCAATTGCCCTGGAGCCCTTATCAATCAAGGGACCCCCTTTGAAATACTCATACTAGATAAAATGGCAAAATAGGCACTTTTGGTGATTTTTAAGCCCATTTTTGAGTGTTTTTGAGCAAAAAAGTCGCCTGCGGCGCCATTTTGTATAAATTTTTGCAACTATATACAAAAAAACATTCAAAGTTTCAACTGCGGCTCAAATTTTTACTATTTTTTTGGGTCTGGCCAGCCCCTAACCCTTGGACCCCTCCCCCGTACACACACACACTTCCCCGCAAAATGGATTTTTGCATGGGGCTCTAAGTGAGAGGTTGCCCCTGGGCCCCCAACAGTAATGATACACCACTGATTTGCATTTACACATTCCACAAAGTGCAAACAGCAAGACCAAATCACCAGGGTTTAGTAACCCCATCCTGTTCTTAAATTTTTAATGAAGAAATTGATAGAGGAAATAAAGGCAACAGAAACTGCTACTATACCAGATAATTCAATTCAGTTCTATTCAACTCAGTACCCTACGATCAGCATATAATGATGCCATTTGATAGAGGGGTTATCTCACATTTAGGAGAATACTCCAACGTCATAAAGTGGTGACTTAAACTTCATCGTTAAATTGAATTTCTAACAATTTATGACTATCCTTAAGAAAATTATTCTATTGTGTTATAGAACGTAAGACAATACCCAAATGATTGGATGTGAAATCACAGTTGGCACTAAAAGACAAACCAAACCACTTGTATTTCATAAAGACACCACCACTAAGGAGATTTAAGTAATTAAAATATGATTTACGGTCAAAATAATTTACCATAGGACTGTATAAAAGTATTAAGTACCCAAATTTGAGTATTGAGTTAAGGTGGACTCGAAACAAGTAGACTTGCTTCAAGAAAACTTAGATTTGGGTGGGCATATGCCAAAGCGCAACTTTCTATCTAACATATTTAGCCAAAAACAGGCTATACCCAATTTTAGGTATTAACTACCCATATTTGGGTATTGCGTTAAAAATGAAATTGGGATAAGTAGATTTGCTTCAAGAAAACTTATATTTGATTGGGTATGCCAAAGTGCAACTTTCTATCTTAAAAATTAAACTCATGACATTAAAAATCTTTTAATTTTGGTAAGAAATCTGGATTTTCTTAAAAGAAGAAATCTGGACTCATGCTGTTTTTGATCTCCAATCTTCAATTACTTACCTATGTATCCATGCTTGGGGAAAAGCAAAAATATTTACTTCTTATGCCTGCACACACTAACCACACCACATCTAGAGGGGAAGTTGAATTCCAGAGCACCACAATGAAAAGTGAAGCCATGTTCCAGAGTTTTGTCTGGACCAAGCCAACACCTGATTGGACCAGACATGGACTGACCTGGGACAGTCCAAGAATCCACCAGTAACATCTTTGGCAGCCATCTTGGGAGTCTTTTTAAGGACTGTCATATTTTATAAACATTGGCAATGGAAGTGAATCACATCATGTGTTTTGGGGAACAACCAGGATGTTTTGGGAGGTTACAAAAAAAGAACCTGTTTAAAGCCATCTAGTGAGAAAAACCAGAAACAAAGGACAACAGAAATCAGTGATTTCTTACCAAGTTAAAGGTCGTCAGCGATGTGTGACCAATTGCCAGAAAGCTGTCGGAACCAGGAATCTGATGAACTATATCTCATCACTTAACACCTTGGGGCTTCTGAGCAACAAGGACCTAAATCCAACAAGGATGTTGTTAGACTTAATCAGTTCATCACCCCTAAAATCTTATAGAAAACACCCACACACATCTGGTATTGACAGTGTAGGTAAGACCCCAGGGGGTCTATAAAATCCTATAAAACCAGCAAGAAAGATCTTATCAGTAAGTCATTCAGCCATAGATTATAGGTGGATTTACAGTGCTCTTGCAGACAGTGTTGGGATATTACAGAAAGAGGACTAGAAGTGCAATCAAGTTTTCAATCGGATACCAAGGATGTTACTTTGGGAGACAAGTGCAATTCAATTTCGATTAAGTGTGTGTGGTGCATTTGGAATATTGTGAGAAAATGGAGTTTTTAAAAAAATTGGATAACATAAATTAGTATTACTTTAGATAAGGAATTATTTGGATAGGGAATTGGTTACTTATGGAATTATTGTCAAGTATGTTGTATGAAAATGAATCTTAAATGTTCTGCAAATAAATTCATGAATCCCCAAGTTTGTTTTATGAATGATTTACTTTAATCAGGGAACCCATTTAATATTAGAAATTTCTCTGGACGGTTCATATGGATCCAAAATGCTTTTGCTGAAGAAAAGGGTTTCGCTACAGGTCCATCAAGCAAGTATGTTGACTTGGAAATAAGGGGTCAGCAATCATAACATTAATGGCAGCGGTGGGATTAAATTTGTTCACCCCACAAATGCGGTGGGATAAATTAAAATTGGTGGGGATCGATAAAATTTGTAGGGAAATTAAGATTTAATTTGCATTTAATGAGTTTATACTAAAATTAAGCCTATCCTCCCATGTTTAGCAATAGCCTATGGGAGATCCTATGTTAAAATTTCTGGTATAGAGAATCCCATGCTAAAACTAGGTTTAGCTTCATTAGCTTTAGTAGTTGTAAAACCAATGGTCAATTCTAACAATAGGGGATAGTTAGGGGGTGCCCTCTTATTGGAGTTGGAGGATTAATTACAAGTTAACCCATAGTGTATGGTATCTTTGGATTCAGGGTAACAAAGGGAATATTACTGAAAGAAAAGTGAGGCTCAATTCAAATAGTTATATATCACTTCCTGTGAATGATGTCACTTTCTGTTAGGGAAATAATGATCCCAGACTTAAGTGTGATACATCAAAGTTCTTGTATTTGCTAGTAGAGTTGAAAACTAGGTTTCTTTTTGTCCTATGACATCACTTCCTGTTTCAGAAAAATTAATCCTATGTTTGAGTGTGACCAATCTAAGTACTCAGGATCACAAAAAGTTCAAAATCAAATACTTTACCAGTCATTGACCTCACTACCTGTTTTAGAAATATTGATCAGAGTCAATTGTGACCTATCAATCAACTCAGAATTCAATTTAATTAATTCAATTCAATTTAACAATGATGTTTAAAATCTCAGCTGACGTAGGAGAATTCTCCTGATAGTGTGATCACCCCCCTACCATATGGCATTCATTTGCTGCCTGTAGGGTACTGAGTTGAATTGAATTGAATACTAGGAGACTTCAAAATTGGTTACTTCTAGTTACAGGATATCACTTTTTTTTGGAAATTATGATCAAAGTTTGATGAAACTTCTTAGAACATTGAGTAGAGTTCAAAAATACTCATTTCCAGTTTCAATAACGTCACTTTCTGTTTGACAAAAGTGACTTAAACCATAGCAAGTAATATGTCCATGAACTCAGAATGTTGAGTAAACTTGTTTAGTGTCATTTATTAATTTCTAAATTTTCTCACGTGGGTTTTTATCAAAATTTAGGGAAGCCAGTTATTTCCACAGGGGAGGATGGTCCAAATATCACAGCTGTTTTTAAAAATCATATTCAAGATTTTAATGAGTAAGGAAAATTTTGTCAAGATTTTTGAGGGAGAGACTTTTGCATGACTATATGAAGTACTGTTTTCACCATGAAATATGTGTGAAACATGTACTCACATCATTAATCATCACTCGCATCATTATCAGATCAATTCTATGAGAAGTGTTTAGAAAACCTTTTCTTTTTATTTGTGTCATGGATTACTAAAAATTTAAGTTTTGAAGAAATTCAAACAAAAATAAGTGATGAGAAGGACTTCTACCTTGTCCTATGTGGTAGGAGGGGTTTCATTCACAGAATTGTAAAACATTGTGCTTATGAATGTCAAAAGTCATACACTTGCAATTCTTTAAAAAAGGTTGGGCACACCACAGATAACTATGTTAAGAATAATGGGCAAAAAAACCAATACTTTTGTTTCAAAAAATGGACCAGGGATCAGTCAACCCTATTCCCAGTTAAAAATGGAGCCCAGTATTAAATTATAGAAAGGAATCATATTGCTGTGTTTTGAGGGGTGTTATTGTAAAATTGCCTAAGGTTATCCAGGTGACTGTACTGTGTGTGAAGTGCACACTTGACATCTAATGGGTTAAGGGTGAAAATAAATCAAATCATTATTGAGAGTTGGTATTTAATTAATGGGTAAAACAAGTTTAATTTCCAAATTAATGATCAGAATGCTAAATTGATCATTTAGGTTTGTACCTAATGGAGTTACAATAAAATTTGTGAAGCAAGAAAGCTTATTTAGGAACAATAAAAAAAAACTTCTGTGAGTCATTTACCCCAGGTAAATTCAAGTTAGCAAACAATTTGTTTTATTTCGAGTTGTCAGAATCTTCATCTGCATCCCAGTGAAGTATTATATTTTGATACTGTGGGGCAAAGCACAACAATAATGGAATTCCTTTAGAGTGATTAGTTAAGAAAGTTAGTCAACAAGATTACCTATTTTATGAATACAGGGGTTACATAAAATTTTGAGGATATCAATAGAATTTTAAACAACATTCAAAATTTTACAATTAAATTACTTAGGATTAGTAAAGAAGCAAGAGTTGCCTCCTATTGCCATGCAGTAGCATGCTTGGTACAACAACAGTGGGTGGTAAGAAAATCATTAAGCACTCTGTTAAACCAGGTCAATAGAAGATATTGAACCATTTTTCTGGACACTGGTTAACTTCTTTTTGTCATCCAAAACTGTTTTAATTAATCCATCACGTACAAACACTAGTCTTTCAGCTCCTTTCACTTCGGCACATAAAAACTTCATTAGGCTATTGAGCCTTTGATCCAAGCTTGTGTGGTTATTTTCATCCGAATATCTAGACATGGGGCTGCGTTGCCGGAACTCGATGACTTTCTCTGGTAGACTTGATTCCACAAGCGGTTATAGAAAGGCAACAGTCTGCTCTGTTGCAACACCCAACAATTCCAATGTGCGAAGATTTGAATCAACTTCGTCATACATTTATGAAAGCTGAAACTAATAACTGGATTGACCGACATTTGCGATGACATGCTTTAATAGCTTACGCACATACAGTTCCGTCAGAAGAACTTTATCTCCAAACCAATATTGAAGAGCTGCTAGGACCTTCGGATAATTTTCGAGAATTTGTGGTTAGCTCAATACCAATTTTTCTGCACAACCTACCTGGAACCATAGCTTGTATGAGGTACTGATGCTTGTCCATGGTTTGCAGGTTCTCGTCTTTTTCAATATTTTGAAATTGAGCCCACCATCCTAACCAGATCACTGTTAAATTTATTCAGCTCAACTTTTGGCAGCTTTAAATTCCTCTTTGGACCTTTATCCCTAATTGATGATCCAACCAGGCTTGCAGAGTGCACTTGTAGTGGCTCTCATGGCATAATTTTTTTTAATTTGTAGATAAATTGTGATCCACAACTTGCTGTATCCGTTGACGGACTTTTGTTCTTGTAATAATTCTTCTTCGGTTCCGTCAATGTTTAGAATTTTTACTACCATCTGTTTGTCTAATGGCTGCATTTTATTGAAGAGGGATTCCAGTAATCTCCAATAAGTTTCAATAAATTAGCAATCTTTTTCTTCTCGGCAAAGTTCGGTTTCGATTTCTTTTAAAATCTTCGTAAAAGATGCCCTAACTGGCGACCTCTTCCTTCTTAATTGCTCCATTGGATTGTTCAATTTTCAGTGCTAAT
Source organism: Proteroiulus fuscus (assembly GCA_034700285.1). Classification (NCBI taxonomy): domain Eukaryota; kingdom Metazoa; phylum Arthropoda; class Diplopoda; order Julida; family Blaniulidae; genus Proteroiulus; species Proteroiulus fuscus. The sequence continues at coordinate 11,688 of JAQIXP010003480.1, forward strand.
GTTCTCTGCACTTTTAAATCTAACAAGGATCACATCTGGGTCACCAAAAATGTTAGGGCCACAAATGAACTACCCGTTCAAAAGCTAGCCCTTAGTTTTAATCCTTGTTAACAACCTGTAAGCAAATTACCAACAAGGATTAAAACTGAGGGCTAGCTTTTGAATAGGTAGTTCATCTGTGGCCCCAACAAGTTTCAAAATGAACAATATATACATTGTAATTCATCCCCACTACACACACTGATGCTTAAAACCTTTTCACACCATGCTGCCCCTGTTTACAATGGTGTTCTGCCTAGGCACCACTCCTGCTTGAGACTTGAAATAGTCCTTGATTGCATCCCTCATATCTGAAGCTATGCCTGTTACATAAAAGTGGTACACCATATCAAAACTGATATGCCTACAGGTTTTTCACAGTGATTTGTATTGGTATGGTCAAAGTAAATTTCTTTTGAACTTACGTGAATAATTATTAGCACCGACTCTACCTAAAGCTCGCATGTCTGTGTTGTTCTGTATTACTCATCTCCAAATACCCGGGTGAATGTTGCCATGGATATCCTCATAATCAACAAAATTGGGTGGGATGTACTAATTATTAATATGAAACAAGTATTGTTTGTGGAAGACAATCAATGCCATTTTTAACACAGCATTTCATGTATGACAAACTACCATCTACAGTGAGATCCTGGAGATGCTTTGCTAATTTTCAAGACGTGAAGGCAAACACATGCACATATTATGTGCTTTGCTGTGTCAACTTTCCTCAGAATGGGGCAAGAAAATATCCTCCATCTGCTGAATAGTATTCCAAATGTATTTTCGATGGTATGCCTTGCATGAGAAAGCCTATGGTAAAGACACATGTACATAGTACATGCAATGATTGTAGCTCATTGTTATAAAAATTCAAAAGCTACCTGTAATTGAAGATTGATTCTGGGTCTGGCCACTGAGTGCTAGGATAAGGCTTCATAAGATTTTTTAAGGGGAATGCAGAATCACCTTCCAATGCAATCGTCCAGCATTGTATTTAAACCTTGCAGCTTGTTTAGAGGTGGGAGGCCTAATGTACCATCATTTAATTATTTTTTTTATTTCCGAGTTTGCATAAACACCTCCATCATTGTGTTGCCCGAAGTTACCAATATTGACATGCATTGTCGAAAGACTTTGCCAGGGAAACTAGGTGGAAGTAATTTGCCTGTTAATCCTTTAAATAGTGATAGGAATAGGCCAACATTAAAGAAAATATCTAACTCTAGGAAATTT
>JAQIXP010003481.1:0-12964 GCA_034700285.1 Proteroiulus fuscus
CTATGGGGGGGGGGGGCAATTGTCCCCATTGCCCCCCCCCCCCCTGTATCCACCCCTGAATTAAGTAACTGCTTGGCGCAGGAATGCTAGGCACGTCTTGTACTTTGTTACCCCGTATCCTTCATCTTGAATTTCTCCGCACAAAGTACATCCAAAGTACCGGTACAGGATTATAAGGTACATATTAAAATCCTTTTTTAATTAATTGTTTCAGCAAACAACATGCCTTCTCAGGACGGGCGTATAAGCGGTTTCAAAAATCATGGCAAAGATTCTGCCGTAAGTTGCTGCTTATTTTGGATTTTGGAGTCAAAATCATAACAAAATGATCAGTAAGATTACGGTGTGTGATAATTTCTTACTTTCGATTGCAGTCAATGCGGCGACATCGTGGCGAAGTAAGTGTTGAACTTCGTAAGCAAAAAAGGGAGGATCAGCTCCAGAAAAGACGGAATTTAGGAGATGCAAACAGTGAGGTTGATCTAACTTCCTTGCAGGAACAAATCTCAGTGAGATGGATGAAACTAATCTAAATTAAAGTGACCTAGCTCTTGTAGAAAGTTATCCAATAGTTTGCTTTTTTTTCAGCCTATGACCATTGAGGACATTTGGGAGAAAATAAATAGTTCTCGGCCACAGATTCAACTTCAAGCAGTACAGGCTGCTAGGAAGATGCTTTCCAAGGAGAGGAGTCCACCCATTAACATACTAATTGAAGCTGGAATCATTCCACAGCTGGTCGTATTCCTATCGTGGCACGAGCATCCCGAGTTGCAATTTGAAGCGGCTTGGGCACTGACCAACATAGCGTCCGGAACGTCCGAACAAACTAAGGCGGTCGTCGATGCAGGCGCCATTCCACCGTTTGTTGAGCTCTTGAGCTCACCGTATATGAACGTCTGTGAACAGGCAGTGTGGGCCCTTGGAAATATTGTTGGTAAATAAGGGAGCATTGCATTTGTATATGAAGCATTATTATGCTGTTTAGTGGCAGGAGTGGGAGTTATTGAATTACATTGACCAAAAAAATTGGTAATGCAATTTTCGCTTCAAAATTGCAATTGTATTATCATGATGATATTAAGTTAAACAACTGTGGTGGCCCCAAAATCAATATAATTATGGCAATTTTTTCTCACTTTTTGCCATTCTTCATTGTTAAGTCTTATCAACATGAATCCGATAAATTGTTGAAAAATTTCAAATTTGGGGGGAGGCCGAGTTATATTTTTCTAGTATGGTACTTGCATGGAAGATGGAGGGTTTAATTAAATTAGAAAAAAAGGGCAGTAGAATATTTAAATGCTTTATAAGTTGACAATGGGCCAAGAGTGAAATTCATTAGGACAGATTTTAGCATATAATGCAACAGTCATAACCCCAATGCAAGGCATAATTTAAACGTGTTGAGGGATTTCCACAGGGGATGGGCCCTTCCTCAGGGACTTGGTACTACAGCAGGGAGTTCTCATTCCACTTCTCCACTTGGCAACAAGCGTTAGTGTAAGTAAGACACATTCAGCAAAAGTAACCTACTAGGTTACTTCAATATGCATGTATATAGCTTTTTTTCTATTTTTTTTTTGGTAGGATGCTTTTCTACGTAATGTGACGTGGGCTTTGTCCAATCTATGCAGAAACAAAAATCCTTCCCCACCTTTTAATGTTATAAAGCAATGTCTTCCAGTACTTGCCCAGCTCGTTAGTAATAAGGGTGAGTGTGGCTCGTAGATTGTGTATCATAAAAACGTATCTCCTCCCCATTAATTACTTTGACTATTTTTCTTCTCCAAAAGACAAGGAAGTTGTCCAAGATGCGTGCTGGGCCTTGTCCTATTTGACAGATGGCACGGACGATAAGATACAAGAAGTCATCGAAACTGGAATAGTGCCACGCCTAGCCGAATTGCTGGGCTGTGCCCAAGCGGCGATTGTGACGCCGGCCTTGAGAGCCATAGGCAACATAGTTACCGGGAGCGAAGCCCAAGTGAGTCAACTTTTCTTATGTTTATTCCGACCCCCGGGGGCATTTTATCCACATCTATTTACCACTATTTTCTATACATTTGTAGACTCAGGTAGTGGTGGACAGCGGAGTTTTGACCCATTTCCACCGACTCCTCGTACATCCTAAACTGAACATCCAGAAAGAGGCGGCGTGGGCCATTTCTAACATCACCGCCGGCAGCGCTGCCCAAATTCAAGCCGTCATCGATTTCCAACTTTTGGATCCCGTAAGGGAGCTCTTGGATAAGGTGGGTTGAATTGAGGTGGCGAGAATCCCTAAGAATTCCTAACGAGAAAACTCCCATAGTAAAACGCTTAACTTCTGTTCCAGGGAGATTCGCGATGCCAGAAGGAAGCTGCTTGGGCGGTGACCAATCTGACTTCGGGAGGAACGACCGGTCAGATTGCAACTCTGGTCACGAGTGGTTTCATTCCACCGATGGTGAACTTACTTTCCAGTTTGGAGCCAAAAACTGTCGTGATTGTGTTGGAGGGACTGTGGAAAATACTTAAGGTCATCTTGTTTATTTACTATTTCGTGCTTATACTTTAGTCGCTTTTTGAATTTTACTAATTCTTCAATATTATTATCATCAGACTGCCAGCAAGTTGAATCGGGAGGATCATATCTGCGTTCTGATCGAAGAATGCGGAGGCTTGGATAAGCTGGAGCACCTCCAGGAACACCAAAATGAAAAAATCTACACCCTGGCTTATAAGATTATCGATAAATTTTTCAGCGACGATGAGGAGGCGAGTTTGTTGTGAATTCTGTAACTAGCTTTGTGCATTTTTGAAATGTTATTTAATTATTAATTCCTTTTGTGTGGATTTTAGGAAAGCACTGTCGATTCGAATGTGCAGGAAGCATTCACGTTTGTTCAGACCCCACATGCAAATGAATCGTTCAATTTTTGATTGACTATTATCTGCCGTCCACGATTTGACCTGCTGCTGACTTTTGTTCACTTTTTTTAAGCGCTCGAGCCAAAAGGATTTGTCTGCATTTAAATCTGGTTTTCTTCTGTTGCCAAAATCTTTTCTTGGTTTTTGTAATATATTATTTTTTTTTTCAATGTACAGTTTAATAACAATTTTCTAATCAAAATTTTTCGAGTGTTTTGACATTTTATGTAATTATTCTGGCAAGTTTAGTATTTTTTTAAAAATAAATTGAAATGTTAAAACTGATATTTATTATTTTTTATTTGAAGTGGGAGATTACCTTAAAACTCAATGGGAAAAAATGTATTTTCCAAAATTGCGCAACCTTCTTCAGTTTGGTTTCGAAATGTTTCCAAATTTATGCACAATAAAATAATAACGTCATCGGGCAGAACTTGTCAATGATGCAATGCTCCACGCTAATAACGCAGGAAGTCCCACCTTGTAGCAAGTAATAGATAAAATTTTACACACTAAATTATGAATGGCTGTGACAATAATTGCAGCAGTTTCTATTTAAGAAATCGTGATGTTTGCCAAATGCACGTTAGGTGCCATTTTTCCATTGATTTCAATAGACCCTGAACATTGGTGGTGCCCTCTAATACATGTGTGTCTTATGTGTTTCATGAGAGTAGATGCCTTTTATCCAGTAGAGGGCGCTACATACTGTCGGTAAAATGGTGCCTATTTGGGCTTTGCATTTTCAACCAAATCCACGTCATTTTATTTATTGACGGGGGTGGGTTCAAATCCAATTGCAATTTCCATGCCTTTCCTAATTTTTTATGCTCTTCCTCCTACAACCCACTTCTTTTAATGTGTCTTATGAGACAAATGTTTTACTGATGAGGAAAATTTGCTGTCTAATAGTGGTGGGGGGGGAGCATGAGATGTACTGAAATTTTTCAATAAAAAAGTTCAAAACACAATTTGTTAGGTGGCAGAAAAAATTAAATTATGACGATTCGTTATGAAATTAAATCCAGTCTTGCTCTCGATTTTATTTTTGGACAAATAAATTATGAAAAATGAAACTGTTTCTGCAAACTCAACTTTTTAGAAAGGAGCGGGTAAATGCTCGTAAGACGTGACGCCATTGGTCGATATCCTTCGTGCTTGAACTGGTAGCAGGCCGGATGGCAGGTGATTGCGAGTTGTTTAGTTTCCTTGTCTTGTTATTTTCCTTTAAAAATGGATTACAACACGGTTTAAATTTAGTTTAGGCTTCGTGTTTTATTACCTTCAGTATTTAAAAGTTTAGTAATATATTTAAGACTTTGTTGTCGTCCATTCGCCACGGGGACAAAATGCCAATGTCGAAAATTAAGGAAACTGGGAAGAACGACAAATGCGAAGGGTCAAATGTTTTAAACAAATTAAAAGAGTTTGCATTTAAAAAGTGTGTAGATAAGTTTCAGAATAATCCAACACAATCCAATTCTGCAAATACCAATGAAAATAGTTTGAAATGTGAATCTTCGGAAAAATGTCACATGAATTCAAGCTCAGATGAAGGTAAATCATCCAAAGTGAAAGTTCTTTCTGCATTTTTTATACATTCTAGTGACACAATAAGAATGATGCATAAAAATTACATAAATACTGTTAAGAAAAATATGGGTTTTTGAATGGGCACTTTTTACCACAACCTACTAAGATTTTTTTTTTATTTTATGCATAAAATAAAAAAAAAATCTTAGTAGGCTGTGTTTTTACTACATGTATAACATAGGCCAACTGTCCTGTTTGAGCATTTAATACCGTATTGGAATGCATATATATTTCAGATTCCTGTGAACTGTCAGATAATGAGAAATCAAGCAACTCAGAAAATGGATTTCAGTCTAGTGATTCAAATAGGTGCATACCGGATCTGTCATAATTTCACTTTGTGCACTTTTACTTAGTCGTCTTGAGCGGCTTGCCGGAAAATTACTTTGTTTTATTTAAATTTTAGCGAGGTTAAGGGCCCCGGGGACCTAAAGTCGTGTATTCGAAACAGCTATCAGTTACTTTCTGCTTCTAAGAGCTTGGCGCTGTCAATGCAACTGAGCAATGGCAGCGTGTCCAAGGATACCGAGGATAAAGAACTCAATCCATCCGACTTCACGGCCAGGATTAAGAAGGCCTTCAGTGATTTACCGGGGAAACGAGTAAGGTGCATCGTGGAAAGTGGCAGCGACGAAGAAGAGCAGTCTGTGACCGATGATAGGGATGAGGGCAATCGGTGTAAGGACAGTTCACAATCGGATCGGGCAAAGTGTAAACGGGGACGTTTCATCTTGGAAAGCAGCGACGAAAGTTCAAACGGTTCTGACGAGCCTAATGGTATTGATTCGAGCGCCTTTCAAGAAGCCGAAATACAACGCAAGGAAATGTGTCTTAGTAAAATTACTGCCTTATTCCCACAATTGGATTATATGGTAACGATTTCTTTAGATTTATTGGCTTGAAATTTTGTTTCACCATCCAAATTTACGAAAGAATTTTAAATACGACCTTCCAATTTTATTTAAGGAATTGCAAGATGTTTTAATTAAATATGATTGGTCCGTTGATAAATCTATAGACCATTTACAGGAGTTAGTAGGTATGCTCGACGTTACCAGATGCAACAGTAGTATTAGAAAAAAATATGGACCCTGGCTCTTTTTATCTTTTCTGTAGAAGCTAAACATTCCTTTAGAAAAAGAAAGATTGTGATACATTCGGATTCAAGTGATGGCGACGACGGCAGCTATTCGGGTCAAACGTCTAAAATATCAGATGAGGTAGCGGGAAAGGGCGTAGTCTTTGTATCTGACAATAGTGATCAAGAAACAACCTCTGAAACCAGAAGACACACGAGAAAAGGTGGGGATTGACGATAATAATGCTTTCGCAGGGATTTAGTCTTATTGTTTCATTTTATTTATAATTCTAGCAATAATTTTAATTTTTTAAATTCGTAGAAAAAGAACAATCTTCCAAGAGAAAGCGACGGAAAGATAAACATGAAGGAGACGACGACGGCGAGACATACGTGAGAGAGCACGAAGACGTCTACGACAGGTATACACGACTTCGGAAAATGGCCGAAATGTGGAAAAATTCAGTATGGAGAAATGACGTTAAAATAATTTTGAGTGCGTGTCATAATTTTTTAACTAAGCGATGCTAGTGATATCGATGACACGTTGACACCAGCCCGGAAAATGGTCTTATCGTTCTATAACGAGTCCACCATCGACGAACTGGTTCGCGTCCCTGGCTGCACCAGAAAGAAGGCGGATGTTATTGTCGAAATGAGGCCATTTAAAGGATGGGTCGATTTGGCAAGTTAAATTGACGTGTGCCGAGAATTACTCCCATTCAAGTACTTTTTAAATTTTTTTCTATTTCCCAAAGGTCACGAAATTTCAAACCGGGAAAGGCATGAGCACCGAGTTACTGAACAAAGCGAAAGAAATCCTTCATTCTCGGAAGATTGTTACCCAACTGATGAAAAAGTGCGGCGGATTGGCAGGAAAAATGGAAGAATGTGTCGCCAGGCTGATGAATAGCAGTGACGATGAGGGACATCTCAAGGAACAGCCGGAATTATTGAATCCCGAGATGAAACTTGCTCCGTATCAGATGTTGGGCCTCAATTGGCTCATTCTACTCCACCAGCAGAAAGTGAACGGAATCTTGGCCGACGAGATGGGACTCGGAAAAACCATACAGGCTATTGCATTTCTGGCACACCTGATGAGCGAGGGAGACGACGGACCACATCTCATCGTCGTGCCAGCCTCCACTCTAGGTAATCTCGCTGCCTTTAATCGGGGTGTCTGGCCGTCTGGAAAACTTGGAAATGTCAGGGAAAATCAGTATTGCCTGGGAATGTCATGGAAATTTATTCTGTGTCTGGAAACACTGTATTATTTGGCTGTTTTGCTTTTTGTTTCTATCTGTTAAGTACCAGTCTGCATTTTTGTGATTTTTTGGGTTGCATGTTGCACTTATATTCTGGCCTAACGTACAATTTCATTTTTAGATATCATTTCTGATAGGGTAGTTTGTTATGACTTGCTAGTTGCCAAAAACTACTTCAGTTTTAATTGCATATGTCAATAAAAAATGAGTTTAAAATCACCTTAATTAAGACTTCATATGGTCTGGAAATTTGTGAAAAGTTGTCTGGAAAACCTGGAAATGTCAGGGAAATTTGTTACTGGATTTGGCCACACACCCTGCTTTATTGTCTCATTTTAAGTGTGCCTTTTTAAATGTACTTTATTCTTCTTAATTATTTCAATGTACCTTTTATTTGTAGACAATTGGGTTAGGGAATTGCGTACATGGTGGCCTTCCGTAAACATGCTCACGTATCGCGGTTCAATCGAAGAGAGGCGCTACATGAGAATGAGAATACTGAAGGGAAGGGAAGATGATTTTAACGTTCTTGTTACAACGTAAGTAAGAAGCCTGAATCAATTCAAAATTTTAATAAGTCCCAAAATTACAACTTTTTTGATAGTTTCATTATTTTCCTCATTTTTTAATTTTTTTCATTACATTTTTTTTTTGGGGGGGGGAGGGGAGAGGGATTGAACCCTTGTATTCCCCCACCCAGTTTACAGCCCTATGTGTATGAATCGTGGGATTTTTCATTTTCAGTTACACCATGACTGCAGGAAGTGCTGAAGATCGATCGCTGTTTAGGAAGGCTGGTTTTCAGTACGTCATCTTCGACGAAGCCCACTTGCTAAAGAACATGGAGACACAGCGCTACCAATATTTAATGAAAATTCAGGTGGGATTCACATTCTCGTTTGTTTTCCAGTTAACGAATTGTACGAGTAAGAAGTATGACAATTTTTGGAAATTCTTGCAATTTATTCGTTTGATGTTTTTTAGGCCAAGCGTCGATTACTGTTGACCGGAACTCCTCTTCAGAATAATTTGGTTGAATTGATGTCTTTACTGGTGTTTGTCATGCCCAACATGTTCGTAGGCAAAATAGAACATCTTAAGAATATGTTTGCTTTAGTCGATGTACGTGTAATTATGTTTTTTTTTCAAACTTAAAATATATTGTATATGTAAAGCCATAAATCATTGGCTTCGAAAGCTGTCTAAGTTTGTGAAAAATTAATTTTTCTGCATTCTGCAGAAGGAAACTTCCGAGGAAAGCCGGGGTAATTTTGAAAAAGACCGTATCGAACAGGCGAAGAATATCATGAAGCCTTTCGTTTTGAGGAGGCTAAAATCGGAAGTCCTCAGCCAACTCCCAAAAAAACTGGACGAGATCATACATTGTAGTCTGTCGCCGAAACAACGGGAGCAATACGACGAGCTCATTTTGAAACTTACACGGCAGGTGGGAAATAATGGAAGGGTTTCAATTTTTGAAAACTGTTTTTGAATGATATTTATATCATATTTCTTTTTAAACTTTAGATAAGAAATAAAGAAGAGAAACACCTTACAATGAACGGAATGGCCATGATGATGCAACTGAGAAAGTTGGCCAATCATCCGCTTTTGATGAGATATATTTTTACCGATGATATTTTACGCGTCATGTCTAAGATCATGCTTAAGGTAAGACTTACTTACTTTAAATTTAGTTTGAAGAAATACTTATATTTAGACAAGTGAATTTTGTATGCCATGGTCTGCAAAATTATTATTTTGGTGAGGGAAAATTATTGTTTTTTCAAGGAAGATTTAACTTTTGGTCAGAGAAAAATTATTTTTGTCAGAGCCGGAAGATGATTGTTTTGTAAAGGAAAAATTAAAATATTTTGCTAAATGGAAATTTATTACAGTAGTTTGGTCAAGAATAGTTTTTATTTTGGTCAGGGAAACTCGGGGACGCCATTTTTAGAATTCAGCATGAACCCTATATAGAAAAGCTTAAGAATGGAACGTTTGAATTTTATAAAATGCAAAAGTTTTGCAAGTACTGAGTAGTTTTGCATTTGATGTAAGTGAGCGTCAACTACATTTGTCTTATTTTAATAAGGAACCGACTCACTGTGACGCCAATGCCGACCTTATATTTGAGGATATGGAGGTCATGTCGGATTTTGAGCTGCACAAATTGTGCAAAATGTATAAGGTGAGCATAGAACACGATTCTCATTAAAACTTAACTTTCTTTTCAGTAGCACTTCAATGCAGATCGCTCGTTTTGATCGTAATATTTCATTGATTTATATCAACAGGGCTTGTCTTCGTACGCATTGCAACCTCGACACATAGTGGAGTCTGGCAAATTCATTCAACTTGACGAGATTTTAGAGGAAGTCAAGGCGGCGGTGAGCTGGAACAATGAATGCCAGTCTAATGTCGCCGTTTAGATAACGCCTAACCTCTATATTCCTATCGTTTGTAGGGGCAACGCGTTTTGCTTTTCAGTCAGTTTGTAATGGTCCTAGACATTGTGGAGGAATACATGGACATCAATGGACACAAATACGTACGCTTGGACGGTCAGACGGCTGTATCTGAGCGGTAAACATACGAATGCAATTTAAACCAAAGAAATGCACGAAATATCGCAAAAGTTTCAAGTTGGATTTTCAAGCATTTTTTTTAACTATGGATTTTTTACTTTCAGCCAAGATTTGATCGATAGATTCACTAATGACTCTTCCATATACGTGTTCCTTCTGTCGACGAGAGCTGGGGGTCTAGGGATCAATCTGACTGCGGCCAGTGTGGTTGTATTACACGACATCGACTTCAATCCTTACAACGATAAACAGGCAGAAGATAGATGTCATAGGATAGGTCAAACGAGGTGTGTGTGTGATTATATGAAAGTTCAAAAGTTTGTTTGGTATTTCGGGAGGTCATCGACGTACATCGGTGTTTTAACTGTCGTCGTAATTGCTCGATAAATCTAGGGCCGTTCGAATCATTCGACTCGTTGCCAAAGATACGATCGAGGAAGGCATCTTGCAGTCGGCGCAAAGAAAATTGAAGCTGGAGAAAGACGTCACCTCCAGCAACTCGAGTGGGTTTATAATTTTGGCGTATTTTATCATCCCATTTTTTTATGTCGGAGTATTTAAAATTAAATTCTTCTGCTAATTGCAGAATTAAATGACGAAGCTAACGACGTTGCATCACTACTTAAGGAGGCCTTGGGCTTATGATGTTGCCACAGAATTAGTAATCCATTTGTCGATGCGTTCATCGCCGATTTTGTAACAAAAAGTATGTATTTTTACACGATTGATTAACTTTATATACATTCTTTTTGGATTTACGATCCGGTGGTATGATTTTGTTAAGGCTTAAGTTATTATTCCATTTTTGGGAATGGCCAGCGACATTATTGTGGGCTCCCTTATTGTGAATCACCATTATATTGGCTGTTGGGTGGCAATTTGGCGGTGAATGAGTTTGTTAATTGTGCATGGGACCAGACTGTTCATAGTGAAGGCCCGTGGTACCTGAAGATGAACTTCGAAATGGCGCAGCCTTCCCCCAAAATTAAGTGTTAATATTTTTTATGCAGTTTTATTTTGTTAATATAATTATGTTCGTGGGTGCCGAAATGTAATTTGGGACGCCAGATTTAAGAATTTAAACCCTATGTATTTTTGGTGATTTTGGTCTGTCTGAAATTTGGGGCCTGGAGGGTCAGTCAATCCTTAGTCCCCCCAATCCTGGTTTCGTCTATGTAATGTGTTCGGCATCAGTTAATATAGGTGAATTTCGTTTAATATGGATTTGATGTTTAAAGGGAAAATCTCACTTTGAGAAATTCAATTGTTATGTGATGGAAGCATACCATGAATAAAAGAAACTAGGATAGAGATCAGGATTTCATGAAATGTACTTACTATCAGCCATGATGGCATTTCATTGTGCTCACGTGTTCAGGGTATTGCATTCTTGGTAAAAAAAAAGAGTTAATATAGAATTGGTAGAACTTATTTGCTGCTGTTAAATTGTGCAACAGAGGCAGATCTTTGTGTGCACAAAATGATCAACCATAAGAAAGAGAAGCCAACCTTTGCATTGTTTATTATATTAAAGCCTTGCTCTACATAGTCGTGTATGATCCAACCTTCAGGATCCAGACGCTGTCCCATGGGGAGGGGGGTAACGACCAAAGCGATCGTCCCCCTCCCTCTCCAACCACTTTCCTGCCCTGATCGCCCTCTCCTCCAGGGGATCGCTACTGCCAGGGCCCCCCTTTCCCCCAAACAACTAAATGTACATGTCACAATCACCAAAAAATAGGACTAAAATCCCTAATTTTGCCCCTCAATTACATTTTCAAAAATACATTTAAAATAACTTGATAACTCCTGAGCACAGGTGCGTGTCACCTCAATTACACCTGAATAGGCATATTCAGGACTCGGGAGTTATCAATTATAACCCTCAAGACATGGAAAAGCAGAATAGCTTGGACAATCCATTCTCAAGTTCAACATTTGACTGATTGAGAGGGTGGCAATTTCCAAGTGAATATCTATAGGTCCTTAATTCTATTCTGGTGGGAGTGCTTTCTATCATTCAGTGAGTTATTTGAGACTCGTATAGTCTCACGAATGTGAAGTTCATGTGAACTAGGCAACTTTAATTCATTCACACATAGTATTCGGCTGTGCGTTTATTCGTTCAATTCATTATTTTATAGCCACAATTTTATGTATTTCCATTCGTTTTTAAGCTTCCCTTAGTGTACTGGGTTGGACGGTGTCTTTTTCGTAGCTTTATATTGATTTAGAAAATAATTGCAGCGATTTTTATGTATCGGGCAATTTATGTAAATTGCGTTTGGCATGTATACGTTATTCTCATTCGTTTGCAGGTGTGGGGCCAGATATTCACGCCCGAGTCAAAGTGACCAATTAATGGTGAATACATAGACATAATACACACACATATATGTGTGTATATATGTCTATGGGTGAATATCTTTCCCACACCACGATACTTATATAAACGGGTGAATGTATACCATATGGGGTCGAATATTTTAATCTATTCCACATAAAACAAGAATGTTTTATTTTAATGAAATTCATTTTTCCCCCCCCAAAAAATTATTTATTTAATATAAAAAAAAACCGTTAGAATTTGAAAAAAATGTCTTTTTTAGTCCATAGATGTCGCTTGCGCCCAATGAGCCAAAGCTAATGATTGGCAGAGATAGAACAGGCTTCGAATTGTTTTGGCGGGTTCAGTATTAAAAATGTCCGTCTTGTCAAATTGTCTTTTCTGCGTATTTTGATTGTCAGAAAACGTTAATCTAAGTCGAAAAATCGAAGTTAGGATTTCCGGAATCAGTGCAACTGCTAGTGATTTTCCATCGATAGGCTTCCAGCAGATCTAAAAGAGAAATTCGGCGAAAATGAAATGCTAAAAAAGCTTGTAACTGGTAGTAGGCGGCCTGCGACCTTTTGACACCTGTCAGCTTATCCCGATTGTTTACCTAATGTTCGGCCGCCTTTCGGCGCTTATACGACGGCATTGACAATTAACTTCAACTGGGCTCAACCGGTACCAAATCATCTTTGCCCTGGGCATTTTGGAAAAACTTTGGTTAATAAGTCGTAATATAAAGTGATATAAAGGCAGGAATGAAACGCTGGTTAGGACGAATTTCTACTAAGAAAAAGAGGTAAGGAAATATTTTAAGATATTAATATATATTATACCCGGTAGTGTATTTTTATACGTGGATCTTGAAACTTAGTAATTTATAAAAATAAAAAGGGTTCTTGGCTCTTTTTGCATCCGCGCCCTTAGGCCTGATGTTTTGCACGCATTTCATTAATAACAAAAGAAAACTAATATTAATTTTAAAAAATTCCAAAATTTGGCCACTATTCAACCACTACGGACCAACGAAACCGCTTTGGCCGCCAAAACAAAAAACAGAAATTTATGTGGCGTTGTTGTGCTTTACCCTTGTGAGTGGGCCTAAACCAAGGAGTTTATATTAATAAGGAGATACAGTCACGTGACAAAAGTGAAGCCGGTTTGGTCGCCATTTTTGTTAGCGGATTCTTGT
>JAQIXP010003482.1:0-12964 GCA_034700285.1 Proteroiulus fuscus
CATTGTTCGCCCTGAAGGTGGATTTGGGGTTCCTATAGGACCCTCTACGACCCCTAAAAGTTTGGTTCCAATCTGGCTTGGGACGACCCGTGCACTCTCCTTATTAGTGATTTTTGGGACGGAAAGCTGAAATAAGTTTGTTTTCGAGTTACCAACACAACCTATGCTAAGTCCGGCTCTTTTTTTTTGGGGGGGGGAGGGTTGAACAAGAGCGGATACAGGAAAGGGGCAATGAGGGCAATTGCCCCCACCCCCCGCCAACAAAAATCGCCACCCAGTATACAGAAAAAATTCTCCTCCCCAAAGCTGTAACATGGGATTCCCCCCCCTTAGCAAAATCCTGTATCCGCCCCAGGGGTTGGGGATGCAGGAGAACTTTTTTTTCGAAAATAGGGATATGGCAGGATTTTGTCCGAATATATATTCAAGAATATTACAAGAATATTTTTCAAATGTATTGGAATATTAATTAATGGGAATTTCGCCACATTAAATGAATTATATAGGATAATTTACTTCAGATAACTGTGTGAATATACTAATATACTACATTTAAAGGGAAAGTCCCACTTTGGAAGAAGTGGGTTGCAGGAGGAAAACCATGAAAACTTAGGTAAGGCATAAAAATTGCAATTTGATTTGAACCCACCAATCATTAGATAAAATGTACTGAATACATGGATTGGGATGAAAATATTAGGCATAAATATATAGGCACCATTTTACTCAAAGTATGTTGCGCCATCTAAATCAAAAGCATCAGCTCTCATGAAACATGTAGACATACATGTCCTAGAGGGCACCACCAACTGCTGTGTCTGGTGAAAACAATGTAAAAATGGCGTCTAACATGTATTTGACAAACGTCGTGATTTCTTCAATATGGAAACTTTGTTGCACTTATTATTGTAACAAACTCACAGTTATTCAACTCTAGTAAGTTTGAACAACTTAAATGTCACTTGTTACAAAGTGGGACTTTCCCTTTAATGATAAAGCATTCAAAAATTTATGAAAATAAATAAATTAATGGCTGATAATGATGTATAAAACTACCTCTATTTTAAGTAGTCTTTCTTGATTATGCATAGCTATGTATCATAGGGTGAGTTCAACTTTAAAAAATAAAGATAAAATTGGCTCCAATTTTAGTTTTCGATGCATTAAAACATTTACCTTATATAAAATGTAAGCGTAAGGCATTAAAAGAATAAAAAGTTGTACATGATGGGGAAATTAAAGACCCCCCATGACCCCTGCTACAATTAAGGTAGTCGACCTTCCAAGGTCAATATTACATGTAATCATTCTCCAGCATGCAACTACAGATGTAATAATTAAGGTAAATGCCAAACAGCCCACAACAAACCACCAAAGATAAGACGTATTAACAGGCTAATAAATAAATGAAAACAACCTGATCTAAATTATTTATCAAATCCCAATGTGTTTTCTGTAAACATTGCAAATGCTACGAGCCAAAAGTCCGTATGACACAAAGGAATTTAAAGACCAGTAGCAAACAAACACTGCAGCCTGTAATTACTAGCAGTAACAAGTAATGACCACTGACATGATTGAACATGTTGTGGAAAACCAATTTCCCCAGGGTTTTCCCAAATCACATTTGATCTCAAGAACACAATCAAAATGAGCATTTCTCGATAAAGATAAATGCATTTCAGCAGGTATAATTAAGATTTCCCTCATTTAAAATAATAATTTTTCTATTATAATTATTTGACTTTGGGTTCGTCTTTTTCACGAAAACAGCATCTAGTTCCCTTTTAAATTAACCACAAAAATTTGGTTAGCTATCAAAAGTCGTTATAACTCTAGAAAAAGCCAAATGTTTTTCATCCAAAGGCAGGATTTCCTTTGCCAGTGTTTATGGGCTTGGAAAAGCAGGCAAAAGGCGCCTGTGGCGTTTTGGTGATAAAAGCGATGATGAAGAAAGAAAATATTACTTCATAAATAGGGTGGGCAATCATATATAGCTTCCAAGTAATGAGTGATTGCCTGCAGATGTTTTACTGGCGTATAAGAAAGCAGAGGAGCGCATCAGCTTACAGCTATTTTACACTAAATTACAATTTAAGACGCATAAAAACTGAAAAATAGAGTTACCATAATGTGATTTATAGAAATGGGCATCCACGCCTTAATTTGCACCTATATTCTGTAGGCATAATTCTTATTTTCTTCCTGTTTTAATTTTCTGTTCTCATATGATTGAAAATGTTCATGAAAAACAAATGACTTGTTTTACTATTGTTTCTAGCTTGATAATAAACCAGAAAATTTGCAATTTAAGATGTGAATAAACCCATTTTTGACATGCCATTTGACATGCTGAATTGAGCATTGTGAATTTTGATACAGTTTGAAGCAGAATAAAGCTACCAAAAAAATTGTACATTCTTACTTACTCCCTTTTGAAGCATTTTTTTCTATTATTTACTTAATTAGTAATTTTTTGCTCTTCAAGTTTGTAATTAGATTTCTCCCACTACTTTCAAAGGATAAAAAGTTAGATTTTCAATGACTTTTGAAGGTTAGGTCAAAAATCAAATTTTTGGCACTATTAGATTATCCACACTTTATTTCCTATTCCATACCGAAACTATTTTTTAAATCATTGCATATTTAGTGAAATTTTTGGGTGGTTAGCTATTCTGAATCACCCTGTATATTCAAAGATTTTAATATCTTAGATACAAAACTTAAGGTCACTGTCAAGTTTTACAAATGAATTTGACGATGATTATAACCCCCTGCAACTAATTGACTATTGGTTTAGTGGCCAAATGTCTCATTAAAACTTCATTCAAATAAAATATTCGATTAGGAGTAAATTGGTAATTTGGTGAAAAGATTTTCTACCAAATCAAACTTTTTCAAAAAATATGATTATAAAATGGTAAGAATTATGCTTTCAATTTCCAAGCCCTTCGATCCTTTGCTTTGTCGCATTTTTTTAATAACTTGCTTTCAAGTTGAAACTTTTTCTTTAATACCATAATGCTTGCAAACTTTCATAAAAGCCCTACAAATATCTCATAATTATCTGTAAAATTCAGCAAATGAATGCCAGTAAATGGAGTAATTCTAATTCTAAGATTCTTATTTCATTAGGACAATTATTGTATTAACATAATTCGTACCTAAAAGCCTTATTAAAATGATAACCTAATAGTTTAAGTTTCCATTTTCAATTTTAAGCTTTTGGCTCATGATGAATCCAACAAAACTATAATATTATGCAAAGCCAATAATAAAAAAAATCTGCATAAAGACCACGGTTTCAGCAATTCATGCAATAAATCCTCCGATATTAAAGAAAATTATGTAGATCAGTAAACAAGAGGATTAGTTTTAAGACATGCACGGGTTATGGAAGCTTTATAGAAACTTTTAGATTGAGCTGCATATTATCCTAATTTACATGCAAATGTATATAAGTCCCTCCTAATAACTTCGCTAAAACAATTATCCAAAACATGTTTACAATTATTATATAAAAGCTAGGATATATAAAGAGTATTTATGGAAAAACGAGTAAAAGTGTAGTTCTTATAACTGGGTAACCCATCGCTACATTGTATTAAAATAGAAACAAAAAAATAAAAACAACTGCATCATAATTGTTTTTCACAAGGTTTTTGTCTTTAGTTAATTACCTTTGCATTAATATTATGGTAATAAAGTGAAAAGCTTAAAAAACGTAAATTAATTAACGCACATTTTGCACTTAAGGGAAACAAGAGACAAATGAGAGCAAAAAAGTTATAATTAACTAAATAAAGTTTATAGAGTTCTGTTGCATACAACCTATATTGCGCAAATAATTCACAGTAATTACGAATTTAAAAAATTTTAGGAACAGCATTGTTTATGATAACGTAAAACCCAAAAAGAAATCCAGTCATTTAAGCGCCAAGGAAATAAACAGATGTGAAACAATTAATTGAAAACATGAATTTCAAAAAAAAATTGTCATTATATCCATTCAGAATAATTTTGATGGTAATAATGGTATTTTTCTTAAAATGGTATATAAGTTGCTATGGAAATGAAAAAAGCACTGGGCCATATTAAAAAATAAGGTATTTAAATATTTTTAAAAAAAAAAAAATATTGTTTACAAGTTGCTATGGAAATGAAAAGCACAGGACTTATATTAAAGATGTATATTTAAGATGCATTAAATATTATTTTAATGAATACAATTCAAAATATGTATGCATTTATAAAATATACATATAGATTATATGCATATTCATCAGGTATGGAGCCAGATATTCATTCCTCGGTCACGTGACCACGCCCAAACGAAGCGAGAGCCAGATCAAAGTGACCAAGGAAAGTGAATGTCTGACCCATTATATACTTGCAAATGAATGAATATATATCATATTTCATAAGTGTTGAACATTTTAATCAATTTACACAAAATAAAATTTAAATTAAATTTAAAAATAACTGAAAATTTTCAGTAATTTGGGTTGTACATGTATATTATAATGTAAGATCAGTTTCCTTCATCTTTTTTAAGATTTATCGAAGATAAGATCATTATTTAAGATCATACATGTTACATTTTTGTATATTTTGAAATGTATTCCTAAACTAATTATGAGATATATGTTTCAAAATATATTACATTCACACGTGAGTTCCCATTAAAGTTAATATCCAAGATTTTTTTTGAATTTCAGATACACAGGAATTGTCAAATATGAATATTATGTCATCAACACCCAAAATAAAATTTAAACAGTGACTGACCAGTGGTCACTCTATAACATTGCAACTACATAGATGATCCTACCAAGGAGAAGGGATATAACCTGCTCAAAACGGATATAACCACGCCTAATTGTAACTAGACTTTTCGAAATTCCTATAAAAATGCATTGCTAAAACATACTTTCCAAATTACCAAATTTAGCAAAATTTGCACTAAATAGTATTTAGAAATCAATCACCTTGATTTAATGTTTCCAGTTTCAGAAGCAGCATGCCCAGCACAAGTAAGATCTTGATTTTAAAGCTATTATACTCAGTACATCAATAGTGCACGTAATAGCTTCTATAAAAACATAGATAATACCCAGAGTTCTACGCCAGGTCATTCTAGCACACAATGAAGTACCCTGATAAAAAAAGTAAAATACTCTGTATATAAGATGCATTTATATCTAACTTTTCTAATAAAAAAAGAACTACACTGGAGCATTTAAAAACAATTCACCTTATATTTTTTTCCGGGTTTTTTTTTCTATTAAAGGCATATGCTGTCTAACGTTGTGATTTTTAAGCTCAAAAAAATGTATAGCCTACCATATATTTTCAACGATAGCATTTACTAGCCCCTTGCAATCAATAACTGCCAGCTACTTTTTTTTCTCTTGCAACGTAGTGGTTTTCAGAATTACAGCTATGCAGTGAAATAAAACTTGTGCATGTTTATATAAAAAGAAAAAAAAGTCAAAAGAAAGTTGAATAAAAGTGAATTTTCATTTCGCATTAAACATGCATCCCAAAGGAGAATCACCGTGATAGAGTTTGTCTTCTCACACTCTGCCTCTATAAATAATTTGGAGACATCTGGGACGTTTTTAAATTATATTTTCCTATAAATTATTCAACTTTCTGTATAGTTTTATTTTATTATAAGCAGCTAGTATATCTGTACACACCGCATTGCATATCTTTATAAATAATCTATAAGCAAGCAATCATGAAGAGTTCAGTTTCGCCTGACATGAAGTATACTGTTAATTGTGCAAATAAGATATATTTGAATCATCTGCTGACATTGATTTCTAACTTTTTTCATAACCGATTTAATCTCGTAAAACTAACCCACTTCTCATTTCCATGTTTTGTACACTGTGATTTGAACTATTGTGTTGGAGTGAACAGTATGAATTTTGATTAACGAATCTAACACATGCATATATATATTTTAGTCAATATATAATGCGGAAAGAATGTCTCACGAAATCTGAGGTCAGATTGAAAGCAAGGCGCTGATTAAAACTATAGCATCAAACTGAACATGCGCACAACGGAACCTATCAAATTTTTCTCCACAGCGATACTGATTTCGTTAAGAGCCTATATAGTTCCTTTATTATATTACATTATCAGATTTGACAAATTTCACAAGGAATAAAGGGAAATTCCCACTTTGAGAGAAGGTGGTTGCAGGAGGAAGAGTATTAAAAACTTAGGAAAGGCATGGAAATTGCAATTTGATTTGAGCCCTGCACCGATCAATAAATAAAACGTCCTAAATACATGGATTTGGTTGAAAATGCAAAGCCCAACTAAGCGCCATTTTACCTACAGTATGTAGCGCCCTCTACTGGACAAAAGGCATCAGTTCTCATGAAACACTTAGATACGCATGTCTTAGAGGGCGCCTCAAGCTTTCAGTTGCTGAAATCTTTGAAAAAATTGGCGTCTGGATTTAGCAAACGTCGTGATTTCTTCAATATGGAAACTTTGCTGTACTTATTATTGTCACAGCCATTCATATCTAGACTGTGTATATACAATTTAAATATTATTTGCTACAAGGTGCTTCAACTAATATTTTCAATTAGTAATAATGCGCATGCACTAACAGTAATGAAAGAATTCGCCACTATTTAATTTAATAACGAGAGAAATTGCTCAAAGCAAAAAGAAATTGTCCCAGCCTATATCTCCGATTACTGTGTACTTTCTATCAATTTAAAACCCAAAACTTCTCTAACAGAAGAAATAAAAACGAAATTGAACAATTCAACCCATTGTTTTATTACATAAGTACCAAAAAACGTGGGTTAAAGACATAAAAAATGTTGAGTTTACAGTTGGGAGATCCATCAGCACTGCAAATGTTGCCAAGGTAAAGCCTATACTTGGAATTCTCTTCAGAAATAAAAGTAAAACAAATTTCAATGCCTTGCTAAAGGGGGTGTATTAAGTTTGGTCTGCTTTAAAAGTAACCATTTAAATGTGAAATTGTAAATGGAGCTAGTAAGCCTGCAACTTTAAAAAAATGATAATAATAACAAACATGACCAGGGTAGATTGACTAATGTTTTGTTTATTTTTAAATCATTTTTCTGACAGCCAACCTTATCTATGACTGTTTTAATAACGAACTGACACTTGGTTTAAACAAGGATTCTCCAGGAAATATCAGAAACTTGTACTGACTATGTTAAAACTGGAAACCTGTCAATACAATAATTTATTTTAAAGGGACCAATGAATGAGCTAGGGAATACTAATACACTTGACTCTCACATGAATTCACAAACATTAAAAAAACTTTTATCAGCCTTCAGTCTAAGTACTGTTCATACCTATTAAAAAGCTGCATTTTTTGTAATATTAATGGGACAATTATTTTTGTAATAATAATTTAAATAAAAAAGTAAAAGTATTATTTTATTATTGTTTTTTTTAATTGTCATGATTTTTAACCGACCTGCAAGTATATATGTAACATGAAATCCTATATACACGAGTATGTACTACAGCAGATAAGGTATAGGTATACTGTATATACTATAAAAAATTAGAGTAGTTTGGACAAAACCGTATTAGTTTTCTAAATTGGATTAATCTAAACCAATTTGTGTAAATAGACAGACTACTCTCATCCATTTGGCCTGCATTTTTTCTAAAATTCTAAATAATACATTCAAGGGCAAAATAAATTCCATTAGCAATAAGGTTTTAAATTTTACTTACAAGCAATTTCATTTACCGTATACCTACATTCGCTACACTTATGTTTTTATTAACCTTTACCATATAAAATGCGCAATATTTATACATTTCATACTGATTCAAAAAAAGTTTCCGAAAAATCCTTCCAAGCCCTTTTATCAGAGAACTTAAGTTTAATTAGAAATGACAGCACTTATGCAACAGCAAAAATTAGAGACAAATGACATATAATTTCCCCAATACCCCCTTTTTTCCTAACCAAACCTAACCTATAATCTTATGACACCCATACTTTTTGATGTAGCAAGGTCTCCCGTTTACCATAAATGGCATTTATGGCAAATAAGAAGTCAAGAAAAAAATTTTAAATAAAAATTCAACAAAATATGTATTAATTAAGCTAAAGATCAAAGTATAGATAACATTAATGAATTAATGTTTTGATAAAATTAGTAGAAATCACAAAATCGACTTTTTATCATTTGATATGCATGTATTCTAATTTTTTTTACTGTGGTATATAAAAAGACATGTTTTACGGAGTTTATGAACCAGTATAGTTAGACATAATTTCTTTTACATTAACTGCAAGTATAACACTTGGTCATTGATAATAAGGATGGTACAAAGCAGTTATCCCGAGCTAAAATTAAAATGCAGTTAATAACACAAATAAGAAATTAAACCTAAAAATGCAAATTATCAAATAAGTTGACTATCACCTATATGAACTAGGCATAAAAAGAATAAACAAATTACTTTGGTTGTTTTTAGGCTTCTCTGAACTTTTTCTTATTTGTGTTCTTTTAAATTTCCTAATTCCTTAATTTTAGAATAACTCAAAAAATAGAGTAGCATTGATTCCTTAGGCTGATCCATCACAGAACCCAATTCCAAAGCTACCTTAATCGCCCCTTCCCCCCCCCCTCTTCCAAACATTTCCAATTACATTAACTAACATTTTATCAACAATGAAACAACATAATGCTTAAAGAACTCACACTACACAAACAATGTTTGCATCAAGTGTAACATTTAGCAACAAGTACAGGATTCATTTTCATGCTCCAAGAAACATGGATCACTTGTCGGTTAGGTGACAATGTGGCTAGAATGAAAGTTAATCAAGCATTGTTTGGGTCTATTTGTATTTACTATCCATATACAGTAAGTGTTTAACAAAAGTACTAGGCATAACTATTTATGAATAGGGTATGCCCTATATATACGTGTTTTAAAAAAATGGAATGGATTCTATTAAATTATTTAATGGGTTTTTTTTGCAATAAATTAATGACAGACTTCCTACCTTATCATATATGCTGTATATTTATTATATTTCATGGAGTAATTATATAGTTAAAATCAAGTTTCTATTCGTCATGAAAAATATTCATGAGCCATTCGGTCAGAATTTAATTTATATCTATGATTAAGCAAAAATTCCATAAGTGGTTTAAATTAACTGCTTAAAAATCAATCAACCCTTTCTATAAAACCTTTTCAAGAATTAATTACAAGTTAAAGATAAAATGCAATTTCGAGTTTTTCCCATTAAAAGTCAAACATTTTATCCAAAACTGAGGGGGAAAAAATGTAAACTCAAGCAGTATAGAGTGCTCTTCAGATGGTATAAATTCTAAGACTAATTCTATGCTTAATAGCAGGTATAAACATTGAGAAAGAAGCCAGATACCATTCCAATGAATAACGACGACATAAGTAATAAAAACATTAGGGGAGAATATTAACACAAGTTGATGATTGTTCCACCGCAGTTACATTTCAAAACTGAACATGACGAATATAATTAAGAACGGAAGCTAAACACATAATCAACTGAAAGATCAGACTTGTGTGTGAGGAATGTTACGCAATTCCATGACGCCAACGCAGACCTGAAGCCACTTTTTAAAAATAACATCAGTTGCGAGAAGCTCATCTCTGATATAATGACCATGAAACAGGAAAAAAAAGCAGTTTCGTTTGATGCAACTCTATCGCAAAGTAAATACACTGTGGGGACAAACCGAATCCTATATATCCTATATGCACTAAAATCTTATTAACAAAAAAGTATTTTAGGCCTAAGGGACTAGTTATTAAACCAAGTTGCTAACAAAGATAAGCCAGCTAAGGAATCGTTACACATTCAAGATGACATTTATTTTAAGATGGATTTATTTAAAATATATATGAATAAGCACTTCTGTTGATGTACCAATGCAGGCCTGTTTTGGTAAAGTCAATCTTAGTCTAATCATGTTTAAAGAAAAAAGTGCTCGATTGGAATTGCTTTAGTATATAGCAACTAGAACATATAGCAAGTAAAATTAATTTATAAAACTGCTGCATGTCCGCAGTTCATTAATTAAAATTACAGTGCTGAAAATTATTACCTAAGTTTCATTAAGGGTGTAGCCATTGGTCGTTGACTAAACAAAACCACTAATTTAATTGCATACATGTAAATTAGTTTAATATATTTTTAAAGTAATTTTGATTTAGGTGATTTTTAGCTCATTTTGGAGTGTTTTTTTTAGCAAAAAAGTAGCCTGCGGCACCAATTTTTGTCAATTTTTACAATTAGTACAATAATTTAAGGGAATTTTAGAAGCTTCTGCTTGGGTACCCGCCCCGGGCCCCCTTTACCCTTACTACGCCACTGACTTGCTCCTTACAAATTTTAGAGGAACAAGTGGAACAATCATGTATTTGCTAAGCATGTAGAATCTGTGTTTATTCTATGAATTGGGTTAAGTAATTAACAAGTTGGAAAAGATGCCTATGTTCATAGATGTTCCTCAGTTATAGGCTATGTTAAAAACACTTAACAGCTTTTACTAGCGAAATCATATTTGTACTGTGTACTAATCAATACGAAAACTAAAAAAAGCAATCAAAATGTATATTATCACCATAATTATGATTAAATATTCAAACCAAGAGGGCGCAATATAAAATTGTGCCTCAGGGCGCCAAATGTCTAAACACGGCCCTGCTTAGTCCACCTTTAAAACATGATCGTAAACAGACATAGTGCATTTCGTCATGCATAATAAAAAAATCTAAAGTAATTTGTTTTAAGTGAATAACTTGAAAATTAATTTAAACTGCTTTGATATGTCGGTACCAGCAGTCAAAGTTGAGTCACCTCAGAATTATCAAAATTTGTATTTATTCTAAGCCTCATATTGCATGCATCCAACAACAAGATTAGCCAACACATTGTCCCTTTTATTAATTTTGATTGGACTGTTTCCATATACCATTTTATATATTACCATGAGTATATAAAAACAATGCATGTGTGTCAGTATTGCTGGAACCAAAGATATAACAAAACACCAACAAATCAGGAGTTCCACTGGATGTTTCACACACAGTGAGAGACCTATGTTCAAGGATTCCTTGTTTTTTTGTTATTCTCACTTCATATAAAATTAATCCACAAAGTTGATAATTTGGCAAATAAGCTTATATAAGCCTAATTACAATAAAAAACACCATGCCCATTATTATTTTTTTAGGTTAAAGTACAGCAAGGCAAATAGATGACGCATTGTAATGCCGGCAAAATTTAATTAAATTCTTTTAAGGATCCTTGGGTGCAAATAGCATCATTCCTCAACTTAATGGGTATAACGTATCATCATATAGATCAACTGATGTTGAGACAGAAACTTGAATGAATATATGTGCTACCTACTGTATTGCTATTACAAAAAAAACTGGATAGCATTTCTACTCTATATATTTCTGCACTAAATTTATGTTGAGTATAATATATAGGCCTACTACATAATAAATGAGAGCAAAAAAACTGCTTTCATATTTTAGTGTCATTTTATTTGCTAGCCATATATACAAGCCTTCGCATAAAAATTGAGCCTGTATATTAATATCATGTAATTCAAGTTTGCTGGGGGAAAATATTATCTTTGGAATTGCACGTTTTCAAATATATATAAATAATGGATAAAAATCCATTGAAATTAAATTATTTATAGGAATTATAGTGTTGAAAAACTTAGCTTCTCTCTAAAAACATGTCTATGTAAGTAAAAAGTAGTAGCAAAAAAAGAAAATGTGTATTTTCATAAATTTTCTAAATTTTCATTATAATTCGCATGCAGAATTAATCCAAGGATGACATTTAATTAAACTTGGCAATATAACCAACTGACAACAAAAGTTTCAGATGGATCTTACATACAAAACAAATTCTATTAAAATCCAATTTAGATTTCGTCGTATTTTTTCGCTAAATCTAATGTATATATAATACTTCCCAAATAATGATAATAAAATTGGAAACTCGATGTATTTCTGAGGCAAATCATACAAATAGGCGAATAATTTAAAAAAAATAATCAATTTCTACAGCTTATTTAAAGTCGATGAACTTAGAAAGGCAATCTTAAAGAGTTTGACAAAGGATGTGTGCACTTGACTCTAGATTAGATATTTCCAAGAATAACACTTGAAAAATATTGGAAAAGAAAATCTCAAGATAATCTAAATTGGAAAAAAATAGCTTCGTGATATGACTACTTCAAATTTATCATATAAAATTTATTAAATCAAATCCCATGCATAAACACTTCACGCATTTCTCATTATACATGTATATAGTTTTGAAAAACTGCATGCTTATTGATATATTGAAGATTTTTTTTCATATTACATTCATAAAAAGTTTATCATAAATAAATAAGTCTAAAAATAAAACAAAAGTTTTAACAAAGAATAAAACAAGATTATTCACAATATATTTTTTAAAGTATGAGTGAACTGGAAAAGAATGCACTATAGCATTCCTTTAATCATTAATTATTCATTAGTAAAACAGCAATGCATATACGTATAATATTAATCATAATCTTCCATCTGATTAATCCATCGCATACCAGAATTTGCCAGCTCACATTTATCTTGAACAGGATATAACTTTGCTTTCCCTTTTATATATTATCAATTTATATTCCAATTAAAGAATGCCATAAATGTTGCAAATTACTTTTAAAATGTGCTAATTTTGGATAAATCAAATATTCAAATAATTTTGTAAAATCATGTTTTTACACAATGACATGCATGGTTGTTCCATCTTTCTTCAACCTACATTATTTTTAACTTGCTTTAAGGGGGCAGTCCACACTTTTGAGAGCATGCATGCTCCTATGGGAATTTCCATGTTAAATAAAAATAAAAATTTCTCAATAATAGC
>JAQIXP010003483.1:0-12964 GCA_034700285.1 Proteroiulus fuscus
GTAATGCTTCTGTAACAAACAGCAACAATTCAGAACTATATCGATACCCCATTAAAATGGGCTAATTAATCATGATCAAAAGTAAATCACGTATGTCCAACTCACACAGAATTAATCAGGGTAAAGAGTTTTCATGTGAATGAAAGTGATAAAGCATATCATCATGAAATCACGCTTAACGTTCTAATATTACAGGGTTAATTCCAACACATTAAAAAAAATAAAATTCCACGACTTTCAAGGATTTTTATTCAGGTATTTCAGGACTTTTTAAACAAAGACAACCTAACCAAGTTAACATTTTTTTAATAATTCTTTTTGTTCTCGTCCATAAGCATTTTTGCTCAAAATCATTCAAAAATGGTCTAAAATCACCAGAAGTGCATAAGTTCCAGGACTTTCAAGGATTGAAAAATGTTTTCCAGGACTCCCTTTTTTTCCAGGACTTACAAGGATTTCCAGGAGTCGTGGGAGCCCTGATATTGGAACCTTAAGCATACTTTGCTGTTTAGACAAGATGTGGAAACGTTGATCATAGGTTTTGACACTATTTACTGAAGCATTGTGGGATTGTAACATGCTGGATAATGAAAATGCAGGGCAAATCAAATGCAAGAATGCAGGGATTTACGGATAACTATAAATTTTAACAAATTGTGATGAATTTGGAAAAGCTACAGTATTTATGCCAACATCCATGATCTACTGTCTGTAAGCATAGTTTGTATTTAACCATGATACAATCCATGTGAATAGAGAAGTAGCATTAATTAATAGTTATCACAATTTAATCACAATTTGCTGATCTTTTATCTTCTACTATTTATTATTGGTTGATATGCCAGCCATTAGAAATACATTTGCAATCCATAAATCTCTGCACCTTAGTATTAGAGATGTTCCATTTTTAGTCCACCATTTGCTTTACCCAGAATTCCACAGTATCCCACAATGCATTAGGCAATCGTGGTGAACCAGCGTAACAGAAAATGTTATGATTCTTGATTCAGTCATATGAAAAAAGTTAACGAGATCAATTCTCTAAAATCTAGATCAGGATCAAAACGTCCATGTGAATTTTTTACAATTAAACTGGCGTCAAATGCTGATGATCATTGATAAAATACAGCAACACTATATCATAAATTTTATCTAAAGAAAAAAAAATGCCGCCACCAATTTCTCCAAAGCAACAAATTAAGCTTATTATTCTAGGCTAATTTGTACAATTAACTTTTCTTTGAAATACAAAACTGCGCATTGAATCGTCTCAGATTTGCCATTAAGACATAATTTGCGAATTTTAAACGCAAAGTTCAAATTCAATTGACTTAAGTTTGCCACAGATGTGAGTATCCTAAATGCAATTAACAAGCATAAAGCCAAGGAAAATATCGATTGTATCTTAAGATACATATCTCATGCCCAAAAAGAGAGCCTATAAAGAAAAGAAAACAGTATGTATGTATGATAAATAATTTAATCAGACTTTGCTTTTACCATTTATTTCCACCAATTTGGTAGTTAAATCATAATTAGTTTTAGGCTTCAATAGGCCTAAACTGGTATACTCTATAGAACATGCTATATTAATATTATAGTCTATGCAAATATATGCATAAACAAAACCCTAGTGAACAATTGGGCCATTTGTACTTGTAAAAATAAGCAACAATTTTAGTTATGAACCAAGGGACAATGGTCGTGCTTCCGTTTTGCTTTTATTGTTGTTGTTACACAAAAGGTTACTTGTTTACTTTCACATTTTGCAAAACTTGCACATTAAATTACTAAACGAGACTACTTGAATGTGAATCTAAAAGGAAAGCAATAAGCCTACATTGGTACTTACGACGTTAGTAGAGTACTGAACTATAGCAGTACTATACCCTGTTCAACAAAAGATTGAACAGGATAAGAATGAAATAGTTGTTCTAACTGGATACTTTTCAATTCACATTTCAGCTGATCAGAGGTAAAACATTGCATTTACAAATTTACCTTAAAAAGCAAGCTAGGCCTATACCTGAAATAATAATAATGCATTTTCATAATTTTAATGCACATTCCTCCCATTTGAAAATAAAAATTTGTTTTATAGTTTTCCATTTGAATCGATATCGAAAGGAACAGACACATATTAAGGTAGGTCGATATGTCGAATACAAGTTTGACCATTTACAGCATAAAAGCTGACCTAATTCTTAAACCAAAAACTTCCAGAAACTAAGAAAGTGCATGCATGCACATCTGATCAGCCAAAAATAGATCAAGGCAAGCCGAGAAAGTTGGGCAGTTAATATCTATTAAGTAAATTAAAAATTGTCGCAGCAGTAGCAAGGGGTCGATGTGGGTGGACATATTAGGGTTAGTAATTAATGTTATGTTCAGAACACATTAGCCATATCAAGAAATATGCAAATTATTTATGAGTCAAGAGAATCTAGGTTTATGGGACTTACATGACCGAGTCAATAATGATGTTCCCTTAAGATTATGTCACACTACTTGCTATAATGTAATAAATTCTTAAATTATTACTCAGCATTGAAGATTAACAAGCATATAGCACCATTAGGATGTATACAATCCTGTTCTAAAATGCCTAATCCAAAATGTTTCCAGACATTTTCTGATAGAAAATTTTCCCCGAATTTTTCAATGCATTATTCATGTATACATATAACAACTGGTAATTATATTTACAGATCTAAAATCGTTGATTAAAACCAATGAACATTAAAATTTTAATATTTCTGGACAATTATGACAAAATTGGGACTTAGGAATGTACTGCATTAAATTCAACATTGTATACATGCTTGTATAAACAAGATTTGTTAAATTTCCCTTATTTTCTTGGTTATTTTGAGATTTCCCTATCAAAATTTCTTCCCTGACTTTCCAGGTCAGTAGAGCCGCTGAGTCCAAGCATTTCTTATTCAATTTTAGGGGTGCAGTACTTGGTGGCCAGTACAAGAATTTGCATACTTTTGGATTTTTGAAAAATTACTGGATTAGTTTAAAGGTAGAATTTAGGTCGGTTGGCAAAGCTTAATAACTAGCTTTTAATTGGGAGCAATAGTTTATATTTTTCAATCAATGATACTGGGAAAGGCCTAAAAACAATTTCAATGGAAATCCTTGATGATCTAGGTATGACCCCAATTCCCCAAAATTAATCCTTTCACTGCTTGCAATGGAAGTTCTACGAAAACTAGAAATTCAAAGCCAAATAAAGGCACACTTTTCAACATGTAATTTCAGGTTATAACAATAATTATCAAATTAAACTATATTAATTACTCTTAACATTTATGTCACGAATTTTCTATATGAAATATGTTTTACTGTTTAAACCTCACAGGTTAACTCATCAAAATTAAATTGTAACTTAGTACAATTTAAAGTTGCTTTATAATTATAAAAAGCTCAAATAAAATAAACAGCAAGAGTTTCTTCTTTTCAAATTGTTGCAGCAAATTGCATACAATGTGTCACTTTGATTATAAGTAAATAAATTAATAAAACCCTTGCCTATGGAGGATAATCATTGTTACTAAACTCTTTGTTTATTTTTAGATCAAATTTTAATGCAACTTAGCTACATGGGTTATGAGGCAAAATGTTTTCTTAAATATTCAAAATAAAGAATTAAAAACTGCAAGTTTAGAAAATGTTCACACCTTAAACTTTGTACATTCGATATAGGTCTAAAAGGAAATTGGAAGAAAAGTAAATAGGCCTAGCATGCTGAAGCAAATTTGGTTCAACTTTTTGCTATAAATACATTTCAATTTTAAACATGACATAGTTTCATGCATATATGTTGTTCTGTCACTGAAATGTTTTAGAACCCATTCCAGTTTTCAATTATCTTTAGCGACATGAATATAAGACTAAACTTCACCTCCACCTAAAAATACAATTTTTCCATTGGAAAGAAGTTTTTCAATATGATTGTAATGGTGGATAAAAATCATGACTTTAAAAAAAATTATAGCCTACAATTAAGATATTCTTATTTTATTTAAATCATGAATTTCAATTTAAAGGGAAAGTCACTTTGACATTGTAAGTGTTAAAGGGACAGTCCCACTTTGAAACAAGTTGATATTAGGAAAAGAGCATGAAAAATTAGGATAGGCATGGAAATTGCAATTGGATTTGAGCATATACCGCGATCATTAGATAAAATGTCCAGAATACATGGATTTGAAAGCCCAAATATGCACTATTTTACTGACTGTGTGTAGCGCACTCTACTGGATAAAAGGCATCAGCTCTCATGAAACACGTTGACCCACACGACCTAGAGGGCGCCACCAAATGGCACTGCTTGCTGAAACTTATGGGAAAATGGTGCCTAATATGCATTTTGCAAACGTAGTAATTTCATCAACATGGAAGTTTTGCTGCAATTATTATTGCCACAGCCATTCAAATCCAGTAAGTGTGTATACCATTTAAACATATATTACTTGTTACAAAGTGGGACTTTCCCTTTAATATGAAAAATTCAATTGTTAGGGCCTATATGCGATGCAATCTTATACTTGAACTTCCCAATTCACTCTTTAGCTGACCACAGTAAAACTGACCTACCCACTACATCAAATTCAAAACAGAAACTGACCAATGGCGTCCTCACAACACATGCTCATTTTTATTATTGTAAATATTACTTTGACATTTCCAAATAGGTGAGAAGACTTAAGCCTATACATATTTCATATACAGAAATCGATCAAGACCACTTATCGAAAATATAATATCCATGGCAATACGGCTATATTAATTGCCGACAAAATCCACTTTTTTCAATGCCGAGCAACTGAAGCATATGTGCTTTATATTGTATCCGTAATTTAATTATAAGCATTTCTCATTTTCCGACAGGATGAGGCTTCATTGTGAGATGAAATATTAAAGCGAAGACTTATATGATACATTTCAGATCCATGATATCAATTCCACTTTTTGCAAACATTTGCCAGATTCAGCTTCAGAATTTCAAAACAACTGGGTATCCCTTTGGTATATATACACCGAGAAAAATGAGTAAAATCTGACAAGTTTTGCAGTATAATTACATGTACTTTCAAAAAATATGTCTAGACTCACCTGAAATACCTGCTTGCTATTCTACTGGGATTTACAAACATTATCAGAAGTTGACAATCTAAGTCATTTTCACGAACCATTTTGTTTATGTACTAAAGAAATACATTAAAGTCATTTTCATCTATACACGAAAACGTATATATATATATATATATATATATAGGCTACTATATACAGAATTCACAGAAATTATAATTTACAATTACACAAAATATTAAATTGTATTTTCTGTATACATGTTTATGGGATTTATTTTAGTTCCACTTACACAAACAAATTAATTTTATATACTGTTCATTATATCTTGGTTTAATCATGATTGTCTTACTATGACCAAAGGGTTACCTGATTAAGCATCGTTTATATTGTTTTTATAGGCCTAATGCCAGCATAAACAAGTCAATTTACTCTTGTATATTTATCAAATCTGTTTACTCAAATTCAAGACAGAAGAGGTCAAGATTTTAAGGTAAATGTGAAACCCTTATATAGGTTACACAACTTTAAGGAACAAAGCTATAAGTGGATTAAGCTAATCCACTGAACTTCCTTGAACATTTGAAATTCCTTTCCCTGACTTCCCAGGTTGCTATGCGGCCTGAAACCTTCACCTAATAGGTGTATTTTGGCGTTATCACCGTATTACCATTTGGTTACATGGTCTGAACCCAAAGCGTTTTTACTGTAGCTTCTCTCGTCTTGTGTGCACGATAACGATGCAGGGTAACAAAAAGGGTTACCCACTTGTGCTCTTCCTAAATAGGTAGAGAACCAAATGAGATCACAAAATCAAAATGGCGACAAATGAACATCTGCTGAAACATGGGTTCACTTCACAGACATTCAACCCATGGCATTTTTGCGTTTGGGTTAGCAGCTACCATTAAAGTGCATAATCGGGTAAGAACGCCAAAATATACAGGGTACCATATATATATAATAATAATGACTTTATTCCCGAAGAGAAAGGAACAGATGGGCCCAATAAGAGCCTCTTACTCATGTCCCTGCAAGATACACCATTTCAAATATTCAAAAATAAGACACTATTGCCTGACTTTGCAGGGGATAAATTTAACCCAAGTTCTGAAATACATGTGTTTTATTTCGCCCAAAACATTGTGTCTTTTAACCTGCTGTGTTCTGGTGAAACAAGGCTGTGCCAGATATCCATCTGACATAAGCTGCCAAACGGCACATACATATATATACACACACATTGAGCAGACTAAATAAACAGCAGACAAGAGCTGAAACACAACCATGGAACATTTATGAATTAACCACAAATGTACAAATAATTCCCCCAAGATGCTAGTAGGAAATAAGCAAACTTTTTAACAGAAGTAAAATGATAAGATCAAAAGCAACGACCGCGGCTGTTATCATCTACACCACAGGTGGAGAAAATCTTCCCGTTTTTTTCACTGTTTTTTCTTAGTTTTGGAACTCTTGTATATATATATATTCCATTTCCCCTTACGTGTGTATTTCCAGTGCTAAAAATTCCGAAATTCCTCAATCTTTTATTTTCTTCCCCTATACCTTGCAGCTATATACCTTTTAACAATGCCAGAAAAGCATGCCATGGATTTCGAAAAGTAGCATTTCGGTAGCTTTTAATATATCAAATGGATTTGCTCCACTTCTTTTCACCTGCTTCAAATCCATGCATGTAATACACTAAACCCAGACCGAGAATTCGCACAAAAACCAACCCCTGGTCATAAAAACAAGGTTATTTTCAGCATCTTTTACAACGTTATAGCATATACACGAAAAAGTATACCTGACTTATATACAGGGTGACCTATACAACCTCTTAAAAATAAGCAACCGGAACCAAGTTCTTGTTCAAGGGTATTCATACGCAAATGTAATTAGGCCCCTATAATGGCTGGTGATTACCGCCATTGTTTAAAGGGACAGTCCCACTATGTGACAGATGAATCTTAAAATTAAGATGATTAATTACTAATAAAAGAAGGACATGTAGTCTTATTTATAATTGCAGTTCACCTATACTGTAATTCAGAAATCACGATACATGCTAAAAACGATGATAGGCGCCATGTTTATACTAGTCCCCCACCCATGCAGGCAGAATGGCGCTGCGTGCAAAGGGGGTTCAAGTTGGCTTCACTTTATTGCTATGGAATAGTTATGCACATTCTCCGTTATGCAAAAACTTGTACACCATCTAAATATTTATTGACTGGTAATTATAAAATTAAATTTCAACTTCTTCGCTCTTCTAGTTTTTCCCCCCTCTTTCTTGCAAAAAATGCTCGAGGTATAAAATGGGACTGTCCCTTTAATTCAGGGACAACTTTCTCATTGAGTATGTGTGGGTGGTGTAATTCGTCATCTTAGACTGTTTTCTTTACAGCTGCTCTCAATAGATGGCACTGATGCTCGCCTATTTTTTGCTTGGTTTCATCATAATACCCATGCCAACAGAAGTAACATGAGTTCAATTCTCACAAAAATAACCTCAAAAATATGTGAAATTTGCCCCAATTTTAATTTGTGATGATGCGTTAAAAACTTATGAACTTTATAGAAATACACAGGAAGTCACGAAAAACTTTCCAAATTATAGGGAAATACGGAATAAGATACCTGTTATCCCTGCCATATGACGCAAATGACGATAGAGTAATGTTTGGACAAAGAGGAATCAAAGGGTTTACAAAATACAAATTGCACATTGGTGTACAAACAGACTTGCAAATTTGCTAAGTCTACACTTTATTTTCCATAAATTATACACCTGTCATTGCCTTATCAATGACGTCATCATATCATCGGCAGGTAGTTGCATGACGTCGTTACAAGCCAACAAGTCCAACAAACGTCTCCCTGTCGACGTCATTACACAAATAATTGGTCAATAATTAATTTTCTGAAAATGTTTTATAAATGCCATTCACTGCTTGTCTATATTGCATACGATGAAAATACCTGCATTTTTTCTGAAGTTCAAATTTCCACTTCAGTATACGACCTTCCTGATCATATTAAATCTCATGAAAAAGAATTTCCTTTAAATAAAGAACTAGGCCTATATGTTTAAGTCACTATAACAACAGATTACATCAGCATGCAATTTAAAAAAAAAACGTTACAAAAGTAAACAGCTCGATTTACATGCGTAGGAGTATAAACCCAAGTTAACAACAAAATTGTATAGGTAGATAAGCAACAAATATCGGTTAAAGTTAGACACAGGGTGTGCCAGATATATTCATATGTATAAGAAATTAAAGCAGAATTTATAAAATGTTAGTCCCTCCCAATAATAATCTAGCATCTAGCTGAATTTAAACATATAGTCATCTATAGACTATATAGTCTCAGGTGTACATTCTTGTGTATCACAAAGTTGGTTTGACTATGTTTTACAATAATATTAAGACGTGAAATTTGAACGACATTACAATAAATTTAAGCTTAGAATGGATTATTTCACACAACAATGCGAGTGAGCATTAGGCCTAACTACTTAAAAATCAATATTCCTAAATTCTCCTTATTGTATTGCTACTTCTGAAAGATTTAATGTAGCTCTATAATCCTGAGTGAAAAGATACAAAAATGCCATTAGTAGTAGAAACATTTAAGTACTAAGGTAAGCCTAGCGAGGATTTCATCAGTTCTGAATAAGCTTAATTCCCTTCTAGCAAAATCAGTAAGCATATACGCTGACATGAAAATGAAAAATTAATTCAGTTAAAATTATTTTCTCTGTTAACAGGCACTGCAGCATGCATGCACTGGTGTGAATAATAAATGCTATATAGAACCAAGTTACATTAAAGTCATAAAGTAGTGATAAGCCAAGCCTAAAATTCACTGTAGGCCTATACATGATTGCAATACATCTTTTACAGTTTCAAATAGGTTGAGTCTAGACTTCAGAAATCAATCTCAAGGAAAAAAAACATCTAAAAGTAGCCACACTATAAACTATACAGGCTTGGCAATATATTACATCCAAAATCAATATTTTCAAAAAATCATGCAAAGCATATCATTATGCCCAAATGTTAATAACACCTTAGGTTTTCCAGACAAAATGACATCTTAAACACCCATATTATACAGTCAGTGGCGTAACTAAGGGAGGGCAGCCAGGGCATTGCCCCGGGGCCCTGGGCCCAGTGGGGCCCCAGCAGGCCCCGAAGTTGAGTAATAAAATAAAAAATCACAGAAATATGAAGTTTTATTTGTATTTGTGACTTTGAATGTCATATCTTGCATGGCCTTTTGATGGCCCACCCCCCAAAAAAGGCAGAAAATTAGTGTCATCACCCATTACAACACCTCTCTATCAGAAACTATTTAATTAAGAACCATTGCTTTAAGTGTGGATGCAAGGCCGCAGCCGCACGCAGATGGGGGAGGGGGCCCACCGAAATTTTGAAACTCATGATAGCTAAAATGGTGAAACAGGCACTTTTGGTGATTTTTAAGCCCATTTTTGAGTGTTTTTAAGCAAAAAAAGTCGCCTGCGGCGCCATTTTGTGTCAATTTTTTAAATTATGTTTAAAAATCTTAACATTTTCTTTGGTCCTTTCCCCTCCCCCTACCCCCAAAGGATCCGCCACTGGTTTTATTATGAATGAACTTTTGCAATCGAAGTTCAAGTTTGGGGCCAGTGGATAGTTTGCCCCTGGGCCCATAATTTATAGTTACGTCACTGTATACAGTATTATAATCACTCCTAATACTTTATTCAATGGTTTATAGCCTGTTCAACAAAAGAGTGAACAGAATTATAATCGATCATACAGAAATAAGAAACACGTTTCGATTAGTTATGTTAGCACAATTATGCTAGATTACCTGCATAAACTGACTATACCATGTATGCAGGATATGAGAAACTAATCACAAATAACACTGTGATGAAGTCTTATTTTCAGTTCACTCTTTTCTCGAAAAATATTGATTTGGCAATTCAGTTGACTTACAAATAGATTTTTTTAATAGGAAATATTTTTGTTTGATGAAACGGTTTACAAGCTGATGGTGGTTTCAAAAATATTATAAAACATTTTTGCCAATTCAAGCCCAAGTATACTGGTACTTGTTTTATGAGATTCATAAATAAAGAGAAATATTTTTTTTCAATTTTAATTTCATTTTGTGTTGTTATTTAGCATAATACTCCCTTTTCAAAAGTACTCACATACTGCATCATAACATTTTACAAAAAAAGTTTTGACCATTTAATTTTCAATAATTCTAGTATACGGGCTAAACGGTGGTTGAAAGTTATATTCATCAGCATTAGTGGGCTTAAATGTTGAATATATGTATATACAAATCCTGATTATAGCTTGGTTTACAAACTGAAATTTTCGTTTCTGGTTTTAGAAGAAGGAAGGGGAGAGCGTTTAGCAAATTTGTTACATAAGTGTTACAAGGAGAATAGATGCATGGGGCATCAAAATTTTAAAATGGTATCATAATTTGAAATAATTAAAACCGCATTTGGAATCAGTTTTGGAAAAAATACATATAAATGTGTCTTGAATATCTTGTTAAAAAATTTGCATATATATATATATATAAAAATGTATACTGTATGCTTCAGGTTAATCTAAACTTGCACTTCCCAATTGGCTATTCAAGGTAAGCCCCCTGCCGTTGTGAATTTGAATTCGCAGATTTTATGGCATTTTGGCTATAAAACAAGAGGTAAATCCAACGAATTAGACGAGTACTTAGAAATCCGAAAAACAAAAATCGCTTAGTAATGAGCCTCACGCTGGTATTTTAGATCCCATATATGTCTAACAACGCGGAATAATTTCATTAGATTCCATCCAATGCCAACGAAAATGAGTTCAACAATATAAGATGCCTAAATAATGAGAGAGATGGCCATTTTGATACAGTCTAAACTATATTGTAAATTTTTAACTTATATAGATAATAGGTAGCCTACAGATCACGTCAATAATAAACACTGACAAAAGTGCGCAAGATAACTTGCTAAACTTTCACCAATTATTCACACCCTGGTTAACAGATCACTAATTTTATTAAAGGGACAGTCCCACTTTGAAACAAGTTAATTTTAGGATTAAAGTGCATGAAAAATTAGAATTGCAATTGGATTTGAGCCTATACCGCTCATTAACTATAAAATGTCCTGATCCTGAATACATGGATTTGGATGAAAATAGAAAGCCCAAATAGACCCCATTTCCCCGACATTGCGTAGGCATCAGCTCTCCTAGAACACGTACACGTGCCTGTCCTAGAGGGCGCCACCAACTGTCAGTGTCTGCTGACATCTAAGGAAAAATGGCGCCTAAAGTGTATTTTGCAAACGTCATATAATTACTTCAATATGGAAATTCCACTGCAATTATTATTGCCAAAGCCATTCATATCTAGTACGTGCATGTGTAACATTTAAAAATTACTTGTTACAAAGTGGGACTTTCCCTTTAAGCATATAGCCAACCACATGCAAAACATTATTAAGGGGGGAAAAAATGTCAAAAGCAATTTCATGCAATAAAGAAAACAATCAAGTCACTGATTTTATACGTGATAAAGCCTAGCACACGAACAATTAATAACAGTTGGGAGAAAAATGAACAATTATCTAAAATGACGTTAATACGACGCAAAACAATTGCTTTTTTAATCATTAGTTGCTATACATTGTACATAAAAACCTGCTAAGCTGCCAATGTTAACACACCCACCCAATTGCACTGCCAAAATTAGCTTGGCAACAGCAAATTTCATTGCACTCTGGGGTTAGGCCTAAAATATCCCATTCACACAAATAGTTGTGGTGTGCATTTCCCATCATCAATAGTCTCAAATGCAAAAAACAATGGATTAAAAAGAAAACCTAGTAGAGATTTCGATGACACCTATAACAAAAGTCCCGCAGCAACTGAAGTTCAAAGTGAAATTATATTCGGAAATACAAGGACAGTGCAAGTCATCATCGCTGTTAAATTCTGATTAATGAAACCATGATCAAATTATGCGTGTCCGGATTCCTTTCATTGTACTATTCAGCCACGTCTAGGCTTTTGTTATAATTCGATCGTATTATGGATTCATACTTTCAACTCTACAAAAAAAGAGGCAAAAATAGTTTCTTTTGGAAACAGTTCAACAAACCATTAGTTGAGAGAAAAACCTATAGTGAGAAGAAAAAAAAAGCAGAAAGAATGAATGGATTCATTTTCATCTCTTTTTATCTGATACTTTCTTACAGGTTGACTTACATGCTTAGAAACGCTTCTACAAGTAAAATTTTATTTAAAGGGAAAGTCCCACCTTGTAGCAAGTAATATTTATTGCACGTGTACACTTAGGCTTACTATATATGAATGGCTGTGACATAAATAAGTGCAGCAAAGTTTCCGTATTGAAATCACGACGTTACTAAACATGTATGGCGCCATTTTTAATAGATTTCAGTAGACACTGTTAGTTGGTGGCGCCCTCTAGGACATTCGCGACTACGTGTTTCATGAGAGCCTGACGATACCTTTTATGCAGTAGAGGGCGCTACATACTGTCAGTAAAATGGTACCTATTTGGGTTTTCTATTTTCAACCAAATCCATGTATTAAGGACATTTTATCTAATGATCAGTGGGCTTAAATAAAATTGCAATTTCCATGCCTTTTACCATAGCATATGGTAAATGCTATGCTATGCTTTTACTATTTTTTCATGTTCTCCCTCGTACAACCACCTTCTTTCAAGGTGGGACTTTCGCTTTAAGGGGGCTGTCCACACTTTTTAGAGCATGCCTCTATGGGAATTTCCATGTTAAATTCGTCTTCTTTAAACT
>JAQIXP010003484.1:0-12963 GCA_034700285.1 Proteroiulus fuscus
TAGCAGGGGGGGGGGGGGAAGAAAAAGGAAAATTAAACTTGTGCAATATAACAATTACAATTTACCCAATTTGATGAATTATGCCAAAATCCTTAGTGTCATAATTATTGACTAGTGATTAAAATAACTTATTTCAAAACCAAACTAATTATCCAAAAGTCATTACAAAAAATCATACTTTTCGACTAAAATGCCATTAAAAGGGCATTGGGGCATTAAAGCTAAAATATGTCATAGAAATCATGAGCAAGTTTTATAGAAAAATTAAAGCTAAAAAACATATTAGGCCTACCTAAAGTTTCTAAGAAATTTTGCAAACATCCCAATGGCCATGTAAAAGTGAGTGGGTTTTATAATTCAATAGAAAATTGCGTGATTTTATAATTAAAAAATACGAAATTCCCATATGAATACTCTTTCACTAAATATAATATATTTTCTGTAAGAGAATAATTGATTCAAAATTAAGATTAATTCCCTTTGGTGCACTGTACGTAGAGAGGGTAGTATTACTTTCAATATATGAATGCATCAATTAATTACACAGCAAACGAAAAATGCAAGTCTGCAAATTGATATTAATTCACCTTAAAATTAATAGATAAAGATAGATAATTTTCTTAGATAATAGTAAGGTGAATAGACTTATCCTCTTAATATTTACACATTATTTTTGACCAGAATAGATGAACGAATGCTTTCACAATTGCAATCCCCATCAGGTCAAGAAACTTGACAACGGGTATATGGTTGAGCTCACAGTATTTTGCGGTTGACTCACTACATGCGGTTATCCCTGGACAAAACATTTACTGAATGACTCAAAGTTTGAGTTATGATAAATATATTTAGTCACAGTTGAATTTTTTTATATTTGAACTGTTCAAAAATGCCTCCATAGAATTTGGTAGCTGATACATAATTTACTAAAAATGTTTAAACTAGGCTATAAAAGTCCTCTCATTTATATTTATGTTTATTAAATTAGGAAGTAACCTATTTTACTAGAAATATTTATTAAATTTGGATAAGTGAGAGCGTTGACTTCATATTGGTTAATAAATCTTTAAAGTTTTTATAATTTAAACAAAATTAGGGTGTGACATGTTTTGCTTGGCAGAAAATTTGAATACTAGTTAATTGCATGATTAGTTTTAGATAAGTTTGTAATTATAAAACAACATGAATTTATAATATTCAATAGCAATTATAATGTAAACTTACTACAAATTCAACCAATTCATCATTTTGTTTATTAATTTTCTATGGAAAAAGAACAAACGTAATTTTAATGCTAATTTCTTAGATGCGAGTAAAAGTTAAATGAGGAATTAATGGGACAGTCCCACTTTGAGACAAATGAATCTTGAAATTGAGATTAATAATAATAAAGAAGGATAATCTTATTAATAATTGCAGTTCACCTATACTGTAATTCAGAAATCATGATGATATTTCCGAAAAAGATTATAGACGCCATTTTTATAATATTCCCCCACCCAGATAGAATGGCGCTGTGTGCAAAGGATGGGGGGGGGGGTTCAAGTTGGCCTCACTTTATGGCAATGGAATAGTTATGGCATTCTCCGTTACACCATCTAGGCCGCCTTCAAGTTTATTACTATAGAGGGTGCGCATGCGCAATTGACAACATGACTTCATACATGGCTACTATCAACCATCGAGATTTCTTTTCATATTGGCATTTTTCAGAATTAATAACTATTCATTGGTAATTATTATATATTTAAATTAGATTCAATTTCTAAGCTCTTTTTGTTTTTTCCCCTCTATCTTGCAAAATATACTTGAAGTAATGTGGGAGGTGGGACTATCCCTTTGATCTATTCACACTAGAATAATGATAAATGTTGTTAGGAATTTCCATGATAGTTAATATGGCTTTTTAACTTTTTTTTTTTTTTACAAAAAATGCTTACAAAATATCAACAGCAAATATAACAAGCAAAAAGTAAAATCTTGACCATTTCATCGACATAAGACCTAAATTTCCTTGTTTAAATTATTTGATTTTTTACAACTGTTTTCCCAAAGCGAAATTCAATTATTTACCCAAAAGCTAGAAGCCAAACTCCTATAACATAGATCATAAAACTAATCCCCCAACCAACTAGCAAATCAACCTAATGAAAATGTGCATTGACCTCAATAACAATTCTAAGATTTCTAGAATCGATATAAAATACTACAAAAAAATCCACTTTCATTTTCATTGTAATTTTGTTTTCTTCTAACAAGTGTATTCCTACGTGAGTTTAACAACTAATCTACAAAGCCATATAAAAGTTGAATCACTGAAATCACTGAATCCTGCAACACTGACTCACGCACATTTCAGTCGTGATTAATAAGCAGCCCTAGCAATTTGTCTGAAGAAATGTATGCAGGATATTATAAAATGTAAACTAGGAATGTCCTCATTGCCAACTCAAACAGATTAGCAATACCTCCTTTGGTTCAAAATAAAAGAAAAACAGCTGGATCCCATCCAAATGTGATCTAAGGTCAAAGCTAAACAGCTGGCACAATTCCAATTTACCTAATCATTACACTTTCACTTTTGTGAATTTCTGCCAGCTGTTTTACCTTCATAAATTACGCTAGGAAATATATGTGTGGAAAGTTATACTAAATACATTTCTGTATTTACTAACATATATTTACCAAGGTCTGGCATGTGCTTTACATACTAAATGAAAATATACACATATGGTTGGGTATGGGGTGTGGATTATGACATGAGTCACGCTTTTTGCAGTAAGAAATGATGTAGGCCTAAATTTACTGAAAAACAAAGGTCTGTCTGTGTAAGTCTACAATAAATCAGGTGCTAGTTCAAAACTTTCCAGGAAAATCGTACATAACAAAACTTGATGGAAAAATTGCCACTGCACTTCCTGCAATACTATTTGAAAGATAGTCTCAATCAAAATCTCCAATATTTTTATTTCAAAAACTGTAAGCGGCCCATAATCCTAAACTCGGCCTTTTGTATTTGCAGTGTGATGGAAAGTTTGTAAATGTAAAATAAACAGTACAATATTAAGATAGTTCGTTTCCATTTACTCACGAGTCCCAGTGAAAAATTACTGCCGTTAACTGCACTCCAGATTTTAATTCTGGTCTGTAGTAAAGCTACAACACAAGTGCAGTCAGGTTGTTAGATTTCAACAGTTTTATGAAGCATAGCAGTGCAGTAAAAC
Organism: Proteroiulus fuscus; assembly: GCA_034700285.1. Taxonomy (NCBI): domain Eukaryota; kingdom Metazoa; phylum Arthropoda; class Diplopoda; order Julida; family Blaniulidae; genus Proteroiulus; species Proteroiulus fuscus. Next base: position 3,225 of record JAQIXP010003484.1, read on the forward strand.
TGCATTCCAGAAAAGAAATTTTCTTCTGGTTTTTATTTCTGGAAATGCAATTTTACTGCAGTTGAATTTCATAAAACAGAATCAAAACAGTTTAGTACAATGTAGCAATTTTATTGCAGTTTAGAGGCCTACTGCTGTATGCAAAACAAAATACAATTTGGATTGCAGTTCACTGCAATGTTATTGCAGTACTATTTTCACTCGGTATAAACGACAAAATGCCGACATAAGCATTCCTAGTTAGGATATGGGTATAGCTGACAAAATATTAACTGATTAACATGTCATTATTATGCTAGCATATCACTACATAAATGACAGCTTACATGCATGGAAGACAACTGCAAGCGATCAATAAAAACGGCCTCCAGGTGGTCCTCCGAGGTCTCATAATTGTTTAAACCTAATATTAACTTGGGAGGACTTTAAATGACTTTATATACAAAACAGTAATTGAAGTGAAATAATATTAAATTAGGTCTATCAATACTTTTACACTGCATATTCTATAAATAATGAAACTTTGTTTCAAGGCTGATGTCATACTTTTTTTAATCTAATTTCTCGTGGTTTTTGTAAGGGATTTGCGTTATAAAATAGAGCACACAATCTCTGAAGTGCATAATACCATGCAAGTTACAAATATAAATTACCCCTTTTAATACTTTTATTAATTCCAGCAGGTTTAATGGCATTGACATTTAAGGAGCACCTATTTTTTATTTTAGGGTGGGCCACCCTTGATTTCACTCAAGTATAGCAATGATGTCAGCTATAGCTTGCATTTATCATAGGTTTTGAATAAATAATGAGCAATATTTATGCTGATATTAAGAATATTATTGGCTAATCTATTTCAAAGAATCACTAGCATTTTGAAAATAATATTGACTTAGGCTTATCTTATTAAAATAAAAATGGCTTAAAAAATTAAACTTACAGTTTCGATTCACCAGTTGCGCCATCTGGTGGGGACCTGAAACAGAAAAGGGTAACAAATGTTTAAATATTAATTTTAAATCACGATTAAAATGTTAATGCTGCCTCACTTTTCATATTTATATTTTTTAAATTAATATATATAAAATATATAATTATTTTCTGGAAATTTTGTAAATTGAATACATGTAAATTAACTTAGCAAGCAACAGATTCATTAGTTACAAAATGCTACAAATTACTGAAAAAAATGCATTTGATAATATCAGTTTTTACACATATTTTCATGTTTTCTAATGATTAGGGACCATTATTTTGGTATCTTTTTTTAGAGTTAGAAAAATTTTAAGAATTTTTTTTCATGTGTCATAAATTATTATTTTCGGAAATATTAGCTTTAAGCCTATTTTCACCACATGCTGCACTAATATGAGATGAAAAATAATGAAATTAACGAAACTAATGTTTCGGTTAAAATTACTTTTTAATGTCATCCTTAGGAACATCTGGTGTAGATCTATATAAAAGCAAAGTAATCAAATTAATTATTTTATATTGAAAGTTTTGTGTATATTCAGCTAAATTTCATTATTTAGCCTACCGTTTTGGTTCGTCTTTAGCGCCATCTGGTGGTGATCTAAAAAATTATATAATGTAGTTTCAAATAATTCATGATTGCATGATGGTCTTCAATGATAATAAGCAATGTGACAACGTTATGACACTTCATCACCTGGCCTCATTGCATACTTTTATTGAATTTTTAACCAAAACGTGTATGTAGTGCCAAAAATCAAAGGAAATTCAGTATTTTACTAATACTGTCACGTTTACCATGTGAATAATCAAACGATGACAAATAAAATGTCTTTAACCTCATAAATTGAATTTTGTAACAATAAATGAAATGTTAATTCAATATATTATGAGGAATAAATAAAATAAAATTTTTATTACTTTTAAGAAAAACTTTTTTTTTAATATAATACAAATGTGTTAGCTTATAACTAAAAGCAGGCAATTTTTCCAATTTATTGGAAAACCACTATATAGGCCCTAGTTACTTTTTTTTAAAAACAAAATTAAAAGGGACAGTCCCACTTTCTGGCAAGTGAATCTTAAAATTGAGATTATGTATTATAATAAGTGAGGACAGTCTTATTAAAAATTGCAGTATAAGTACAATAATTTGGAAACCACGATGTTTTAAAAAAAAATATGATAGGCGCCATTTTTATAATTAGTTCCCCACTCAGGCAGAATGGCGCTGCCTACAAAGGTTCAAGTTGGATTCAGTTTATCGCTATGAAATAGTTATGTACATTCTCTTTTACGTAAAAACTAGAATACCATCTAGGCCGCCATCAAGTTTATTACTAGAATGTGCGCATGCGCACTTGACAAAATGACTTTACTTTTACGTGGAGTAAAATGTAAATGTAAAATGCCATAGTGTCTGAAAATATTTAAAACCTAGTAAATATATTCACAGCACGCAATCTCTAGTTCCAATTTTCTTTTCCAGTCTACTCACATTTTGAACAGACTTTATTAAAGTACTGCGTGTGTTTTGCCAGCTTAAGCAAATTGAAAAATGTGTAAAGTAACGCAATTTAAATCTTCCTGCAATATACATTGACTGGCAGTCTGGCAGCACAGCTCTACTTCATTTATCTTAGTCATGGACTATCTCTGTACAAAAGCTGGGATATTTTTTTTTTGATAATTTTTCCTGATAGGACCATAATACTTTGTATGAAACTATAATATTAAGTTAAAACTTGATGGCGAGTCAAACCAATCGATCATTGAAAATTGTAGTCCCAAAAAAAAAAACTGTTTCAAAAAAGCTCAGTGTCATTCCATAAGCTCCTGCGATTTGCTGATTTCAATTTGTTGGCGTCAGAGGCCCTTTCTTGTCCTTGTACAAAAAAAATCACAATACTATCATGGTCGTACACTATGTTGGATGTCAGAATTCCAATAAAAACTAATCTATAAAAGTCTCCTATATGTATAGGTCTACAATCTGAACTTGCAGTTTGAATATCAGGAAAACATGACCTGGCCCCTGCACATGTGCAAATATTCATCTGAACTCTGTTATCATATCTCCCGTTTTTAGCAGACCCTACTTGACTAGCATCCGTTCAGCGCCATCTGCCGATCTCTTGAGCAAACTCCATATAATTTCTGAGACATAAAATGCAGCATCATTGATAATTAAATTGCAATGATGTTGATTGAATAGAGACAGTGTTTTTTATTCTGATGAAAAGTAGATAGTCAAGAAACAAGATTATGTCATTATTAAATTCATTTTATAGCGAAATGTCAGCTCTTAAATAAACGACTTTTGATTAAACTTGGAATTTGGACCAAAGTCAATAGACAGGTTCAGAAAGAGATTAAACCATCTGGCATCAAATTGTGCTTAAAGGGGGAGTCTATTGGCTTCAATACTAGTTTCAGATTATTTAGGTTGAATCTACCAATACTTTCAAAAATCCTAGATTCTGCCAGTCAATTAGGCCTACTCAGACAAAATGGAGCTGTCAAATACAAAGTCTGTTATACTCTATTAATGAAAATAAATGAAAATTGAACCAGTAATGGTTTCCTTCTTATGGATTAGTTACTCCTACATAAAGATAACCTGGTCTTATGGCAGAAAATGAAGTATTTCCGAGTAAATTTTTGAATACAAAATGATGGAAACTCAATTCAGAATATGAATTGCATTCAAAAATTTAAAGAGATTATCAATTTTCGGGGAATTGTAAATTAGATCATATCCTGTCATTTTTCATATATTCTCGAAAATGTTGATTGCATTTAGAGAAACTGTTTATTTTCTAATTATTGTTATATGAGACTTTAAATAAATAAAACTAAATCCTAATGCTGTCAGATATACGGTGTTACCAAGCAGAAAACCCACAGACGGCAGGAACAAACAATCAGTACAAATGTATTTGTGTGTTTGGTCGCACTGCGCACTATTGCCATTGGTAACAGGGTTTAATTAAAATTTAACGAAATTTCTTTTATTTTCGCAACCTCAAATACGAATCATATACAAATGTATACACGATTAACGTTTTCCCAATTTGATTTCTCCAGTTTACGTTTTTGTTGAACAGATACTAGTAAACCAAAATTTAAGAAGAAAAAAAAACGAATTCATTTGCATGCTAAACTTTTTGAACTAAATCCAGACATTTTTTGACAAAAAAATAGTTGCCATTATGCTTATTGTCAATACTGACACATTTCAACCCTTTGAAGTAGTATTTACCCATCACACGTTCCCCTTCCCCACATCCTAAGTAAGATTACATAGAAGATGCACGAAAAACCACAGATTCTTACAGCAAAATAATCTAAAAGAAGGCCAAAAGGCTAGTGGGCCACACCACTATCTTTGCAAAAATAATATATTAAACAGTTGGCCATGCATGCATGCTTAACAAGTAGCAAAATAAACAGGCATTAATTTTTATCCAATAGAAATTTACTATTTTTAGTACATGGTATAGTCCACCCACTCCGTGTACATTTATACGATTTCCGAAAGTGTGAGAAGAGATTATAAGATTACTTTTATGACAGGTTTTGATCATATTTTTTTGGGAAGGTGGCACTGTCAATTATTAGGGTGTTTATTAATGTTTTTAGTATAGGTGTGGCCTCAACTCCATATAATCCTTTTTCATATAGTTTGTCAGCATGTAGTAAAGAAGGTGTATTTTCCTCTCTCTTACTGAGGATATATTTGGATATTACTCAAAAAAATCAGTTCTTCATTTCCTGGGACTTACTGGAGACCCCCTGGAAAGGTTGAACAAACTGGGGGCAAAAATGGTTAAGGAAAGGCGAAGCCGGACAATTTTGGAGGTGCAGGAGCGTGGTCAAGCGAGAAAGGTAGGACCAAATTACAACGAGTAATGAGCTAATTTATATTGGAATCAAAGGATTGTAATGGAAAATGTACTAGAATAGTTTTTTCTAGCTTTTTATTAAAATTATTAACGAAAAGAGGTAACAATGTGCTGAATAGCTTGATGCTTGATCTTACTTGCAAAGTACAGCATGAAACATTAATTTTCTGCTAAAATATAGTTTAAAAAACTAACTGCCGGAAAAAATTGGAATAAGCCACTGGTTATATTCCCTTTTGTTCAGAAATATTTCATAAAAAAATTGCAAGAGTTTAATAATATGAAGTATCAAAAGATATGTTCAATTTTGTCTTGAAAAAAGACATTTTTCAAAATTTTAAGCTTTTTAATAATCCCTTTTTTCATAATAAATTTGTTTTTATTGAATTAATAAAAAATCAGAATATTTTCCAAAAAATTAACATCTATAATAATATAAAGTATAATTAATTATTTAATAATCCCTTTTCTCCTAATTATTTTATTTTTAAATAATAAATAAAAAATCAGAATATTTACCAAAAATTACAAATCTTTAATAATACGAAGTGTCAGAATAAGCACCAGATATACAAGCCAATATTCAATTTGTTCCAAAAAAAAAGCATTTCTAAAAATTTTAAATTTTAATAATTTCTATTTTCTCTAAATTTCTTTTTAAATAATAGCTGAAAAGGATCAAAATCAAAGTATAAATAGTTATATAGGCCCAATTAATTTTAATAAAAAAAATTATCCCCTTTCATTCAAAGAAATATTTCCAAAAAAATAAAGATTTTAGTAAAATGCAGTATCAGAATTAATCACTGATTATATTCAATTTAATAATTTAATACTAATAAACAACCAGGATTTTCCAAAAAAAAAATTGTTAATTTAAAATATTCCATTTTTGTTTTTGTAACTTTGTAAAACAAAGTTTTAGTCATTATTTATAGTCCATTTTGTTCATAAAAATGATTTCCCATAAATGTCAGATTTTCACTATTCGCCTAAAAAAATTCCCAGAATAAAATTCCCGTAAAATAAAATTCGCAAAATTAGTTTTTAAAAACCATTTAATACAGGGTGTGCTTGAGGGTGGGGTTGATAGAAATATTTTAATATTACCATCATTAATTTAAGAAAAAAACGTTATATGCCTACCTTCAATAACTTTGATTTAATTTAGCAAATGGCCTACATTTTTTAATTTTTTTGACATTTTCCACTTTTCTGCTTTCCAAATTGAACTATTAATTTCTAAATGAGATTAAAGTTAACCTTGGCTTCACTAGATAACTATACATAATGGTTTCTGAAGTATGTGATTATTGATATTATACATGTGTATGTAGGTTTTTTCATTATTAAATCAATGCATGGCTGATAATTTTGTTACTGCATCAGTAATAGTTGGCAATTAAGTTGCGTTTAGTCCAAAAATCCCGGACAATCAATTACTTTTATACACACACTCACCTGATATAACAATGTTGAACTATTTCAGAAAAGTTTAAGCAATTTTGATTTTTAATGATGTTAAATCAATTTCATTAAAAAATGGTAATAATAGCACCTTTAGCTAAAGGTTTATAATGAAATTACATTGTGTATAAGACAAAAATGTGTATTCCTGGTGCAATGTCTTGTGTAAAGCAGTTTTTAAACAACAAAAAAACAAGATTTTTGACCTTTTAGTTGTTTTTCTATCACTCATGTAACTGTCACACAAATCTCAGTAACATGCAGTATCTTCACACATGTTGTATTTTTCATCAGTGTAAACTGCCTTTCTGGGTACATTATAGGGCTAGCCATTTGCAAAAGGATTTATAGGCCTACTACATTTTTCAGTAAATCCAAATTATCAACCGATTTAATTATTTTCAAGTATTCTGCAAATATTGCAGACAATAAAACCAAATTAAATTAAATTTACATTTCAGATCAGTTTTACTTTAGGTTCTGACTCAATTTGTGGGGAAATATTAGAATCAAAACATTACAAAATTATTAGGCTTTTCTTTCTAGAAAATCTGAATAACAATGTTGTTAGTTACATGTTAAGAAAAAACCTTATGCTGCCTTTCACAGAGTAGAGCTTTAAAATTATTATAAATTGAAAATTACTTTAGAATGTGATTAATTCATGATTTTTGCTCAAATAAGTTTTAATGAAATGCATAAAAAAGCTCTTAAATTTAAAAATAACCTATAAGCCATGCTAAAAAAAAATGTTCAAGGGAAGTAGGGAAGTACATAACTTATTTTTAAATTTCCGTATTTTTTCCTCTCTCTTTGTGAGTGGGCTATATTTCAACTTAACTTTTTTGTTTTTATTTTATTTACTTAAAAAAATTGCATAACAGATAAAGAATGTATTTGGGTTTTCTTTTGTATAGATTTTCTACTTTCATTGTTGCTTTTTTAAATAATTAAAAAAACAATGTTAATTAACAAATGTTGTTTTAATCAAGTCTTAGCTTAAGTGCCTTAAATAAATTGCAAAAGCAAATTATATTAAACCAGCTCACTTCCTGTTTCACGTGAGACAAGTATTGCGAATCTTAGATGAATCCTTTCTTATATTGTAACAAAAATAGTTTAATTCTAAAAAAAAAAAAAAATTACATTCGGGGATCCCCAATGTAGTCAGTATAATGTACTAAAAATATTTCCTCGTTAGCAGGGGGGCAAAATACTTTCAACTTTTTTTAAGGGAAATTTAAACAGATGTTAAAGACGTTAACTCTCTATAGATTCACTATTCAAAAGCTAAATTTTTTACTAAAAATCTTAAGAAATTAGTCATAAAGCTTCCTGATACGTTGCGTACTTCTACATGATTAATAGTATATATACGATAGTATATTAAAACTGCCCAAATTCCTTTACAATAGTCTTATTGCATTAGCTAAAAGCGAATTTACTTAAAAATAAAAAATGCATTATCTACCATGTGAAAAACTATTCATACCCATTCCATCACTTGTAAATGCTTAATGCTTTTCTGTAACAAGTGAATTCCTAAATCTTCAAAATGCATACAGTTAAAGTTATAATTGAAGAAATGAGATCAAAAACGACATGAGTCCATTTTTACTAAAAATGAGAGATATTTACATAAAAATGTAACTTAAATGTCGTATATATCCATAATTTAAAAAAAAATTTGGGGTAAGACAGGTAAAGGTTTCTCATTTTGACCACTGTAGATGAAAAATGCCAGAATCGCTATAATGTTCAGAATTTTGGGTATTAGGTTCCCAAATTTGGGTGGGTACCGTATATGTTTAAAGTAAATTCAAAACAAGTAGATTTCCTTCGAGGGAACCAAAATGGTTCATACCAAAGCACAAGTTTCTATCTTAAAAATTAAGCTTAGAAATTTAAAATAAAGTCTATAATTTTAATGCAATAAATCTGAATTTCTTTTAGTTTTCTCAAAACAAGAAATCTGGACTCATGTGGTTTTTGACGCTTCTTTATTGTTTTTATGAGTTCATACCTCAATCAATTTTAAGAAGTAAACCATGACCAACAATCTTATTATGTTTCACAATGTAAGACAGCTGTTTTGACAATTATTTAACTCTTGATTTATAATTCATATAATTCATAAATTTTTACGACCATTCCTAGTTGCTTTTAGCTAAGTTTAATTAAAAGGAGAATGAAAATTTAAAAACCAATTTTTTAACAAAACGAAATACCATGCATGTATAGACATTTCCCATTAGTTAATTATTAATTATACTTTTGTTTACTAATTTTTATTTATGTTATAAATTAACTAGTAAGCTTGCATTTAAGAGAAAAACAGTACTGAAGTCACAAGACAAACACAGAGGTAACAGACAGCAGTGCAATCCGAAACATAACAATAGAATATATATGACGTGGCGTATAGTCTTGTGACGTCAGCCATGTAACACGCATGGCTCGTTCATACGAAATAGATACAAATATAAGAGCTGACAATTTCCTTACATGATATCATAAAAATTATTACTCAATGACAATTGTTAATTTAAAGTTTGTTACATACATCACTCTTGTTACAATTAGTAGGCTACAGCCATAAAACTGTTTCATATCGCATTTTCAGAGCACAAATATCGTCTCCACCTTAAATATGTATACATGCACGTACCAAACCCAAATCTTATTTTTGAATACGAAAAATGCAGTCAAGGAAAGGCGTTGGTCAAAATTATCTAAAAGTTGGTTTGCTCACCACATGCTTAGCATTTGTCATTAGTAATATTAATTGTGATGGTTTAACCTCATTCATTTCCTTTATACCTGATTTCATTACAGTACCATCTGTTTAATGTAAAATTTGGGCTAGATTAATGGACGATCACAAAAAAGAGGTCGACTACACCCATCCAACATCAACATTTAACACTTTTATGTCGTTTTAATAACCGCCTTTTAGCATAATAAGAAGCAATTTGTTACATTTTTGTATCAGTTTTTGTGTGTGATAATCCATGGTGTCAATAACAGACTTTTACTTTGTATAGAATGCATGGAATAATATGCTACAATAAATTTACTCTTTAAAAGTAAAAAAAAATAATTCTTAATTGGGTCAAAGTGCAAAAGTAACTGCTTGGATTACACTGGTATACAATTTTCAAAAAATAAATTGTTTCCTTATGTATGAAACGTGAATCTGGAGTGATTTTTTATGCTGATTAAAGATATGTTTTCAGAATTTTTTTATCACCCTTGCTTACAAAAAAATAGGCACCTACAATAATACATAATTATTGAGTTTTGTTTATGCACACATATTGAAAGAAATTACATTATAGTAGATATGACTTATGAAATACTCTAAAATTTCTTTGCTAATTTCTGTCGCTTGT
>JAQIXP010003485.1:0-12960 GCA_034700285.1 Proteroiulus fuscus
ACATCATGCAATCACTTACCCCCCCCCTCCCCCCTGTCACAAATGGTCACAGTTTTTCATACCCCCTCCCCCCCCCCTTAAAGCGTGACATCATTTGTGCATGACCCCACAGCAAGATCCTCAATGGGACAAGATCGTGTATTGACGACAGAAGAATTAGATATGAGACATTGGTGTGTGTTTGTGTGAACAAAAAATGCACAGCGTAAACATACAATGTGCATAGAATAATGTAAACTTAGATCTGTGTAGGGCTTATCTTTACATATAGGATGCTGCCAACGATAACCTACGCCTGAGCAATAGTTGTGTGTCATATATCAAAATAGCATCGCTTTTCTCAAAATGATAAGCTCAGCTACCCGACCTAACCCTATTACAATTTACAAATATGAATTTTTGTCCTATTACGACTACATGTATTAGGCGACACCTAGCATAACATACAGAAACAGGAAAGGATGAAACGTCGGCAATCGAAAAAGCAAAAACTAGGCCTAGGCCTACATGGAAATTAAAAGACGCAATGCATGGATGTTAAAAACGTTTAAAACGGTAAAATGTGCACACAAATCGACAGAATAATAATAACTGCATTACTATACTTTCCCTCCTCCCAAAACATGAGCTGTACGAGGGATTTCCCCTACTCCTGCTCCCTTTTTTAAAAAAAATATCTATTTTGAAACGTTGCACAGCATCTTGCTCACATATGAATATACCAACAAGTCCTAGCACTGCTGCAGCAAGTCTATGTCTAGACTTACGCCAAATATGATATTTAGGAAAGCATGGCATATTACCAAGAAAAGTTAGCTAAATTTAAATTGCCATTAGCGGAAAAAGATGTAGGAAACGAGAGCACAAATTTACCTTTAATAATTATCGAGGTGTAACTGCACCGTTAATTCAACTAACAAGAACAGAAATGGAAAATTTTACAAATGAAAAAATAAAAATGGAATTGCGATTTTCCGCATTCCAACGGCAAATTTGAAAACCGTTCGATAAAACGCTCCCTTTAACAGCGGAACATTTTTAAAGCATTGACGGTAGCAATGCAGAAACACAGTGGAGAATGTTAAAAGAAAATACGAATCCCAGGCGACAATATTACGAGATAAAAAGCGCAAGAAAAAAAGGAGATGAAAATGCAACAGTGGATGCGAGAGAAGCTTACCTTCTCTGAAATCTCCATCTCTGAAGAATGCTATCTACAAGGATGAGGCTTAAAAGAAGATGAGAACGGGAGTCAGCAAACCGCCATATTGATGAGGAGATACGTTGCCTACGTTTGGATTTACGCGTCCTAGGATAATTCCTATTTTGTTAATTGCTCAATAATTCTCTTCCGTAACAATGGCAGTATATTATAGATCACACAATTTCACGTATGAAATGCAAAAATATTCCTTATAGGTGCATCCCTCCTCGCTGCGCCAAACGATTGGGCCTTTTTTCCCCTCTTTTGCTACAAAAGCACTGTGCACGCCCTCACACGGGATAAAAGTCAAACTCATGATCATTGGATAAACACAATGAGCAGTGCAGCAGTTGGATCTCCCATTTGAAATACAGCAAAACTGCAGAAGAGAGGGGGGAGAAAATACAGTGGGGGGAAAATGCTGCTTTTGACATTGCCAGCACTTTTACATTGATCCTCAACTAAGCTAGTAGCCTACATTTTTCCTGGTGAACACCTTTACATAAGCCCTCGTACGACAAAACTAATGGATAACAAGCTTGCAGACATCAGAATACAGGGTGCCCCACAAAGAAAAATGAACACATTTCTTCAAAAATTGTATGCAATAATATCTGGAACATTCAGAAATATGTAGCAAATGACAAATAAATAAATAATATTATGATTTAGTTCTAAAAGAATGGAAAAATATGTCAAAACATGCAATGCTACAATGAACAATGACATGAAATAACATGTAAAATGCAGATCAAAAGAAATTATAGATATGAAAATAAAATTACAGAAATTACAGATTGCCCTAAAAACAATTGCCCACTAAGGGACACATCAGAAGAGCAAATACGATTTCTTTTTGTGGGTAAAAAGAATTTCAACAGTTATTCAGATGTTTCTACGTTACAATAATGCAAGTGGTCAAAAATGCAACCCCTGGATGTTCTGATTTAGTTTGTAAATATTTAAAAGCCAGAAGTGTCCCTAATTAACCTAAAGTTACAAAAGTGAAGAGTAGCGAATATCCAACAATGTATCATTCCTAAAAGTTAGAAGTAGTGAATGGTACCATAATACCATTCGTTAGTTTATCTTTTAAAAATTTCTCGTGACCTGGATTTTTATTAAAATACAAGTAGCGAACGTGACATTCGCTATTTTTTTTTGCATTAACTTTATTCAATAGGCAAACTAATGGATGTGCACATTCGCTACTTCCCACTTAATTTATTTCGCTTTCCTGCAAAATTAATCAAAGTCAAACTAACGAATGTGAATTTTTAAGCCTTTTGTTTCTCAAAATGACTTAATTTACTAATTTAATTATTTAACAAAAATTAGCACATTCCCTATAATATTATATCATTTGTTCACCAAATTTCAGCCTTCTAACATTGCTTATTTCCAAGTTATACCAGTTTCCCATAAAAACGCTATCATCTCAAAGGCAACTTTTGGTTTATTCGCTAACTTCTGAATGTGGATTTTCACGACTACAAAATATGCGTTTGTACAAGATTATTTTCCCACGTTTACAAGATTACTGGGGACACTCTGTATAGGCCAACTCATTTTTCCAATACTATCTTATAACTTTTTAATGTTTTGGCATTGAGTTTCTTTCCTACACATGCAAGTCCATGCAGTTGGTTGCAATTTCGCTGATGCAGTGTCATGTCTTTCTATAGTTACTGTAGGTCTACCTGATACCTGCATGCATCTTGATTAGAATCTCAGCAGTTACATGCATATATTTATACACGTCAAGGGATTCAAACAGGGAAAAAATATATATTTTCTAAGAACAATATAGTAGGCCTAAAGTTGTGCAAGTAGGGCTAACCGACCTTGAATAAACAGTGAGGAGGTTCACTTTGGGAACAAAAGTACTGAGAAAATTAAGGGGAGAATTTAAGCTGAAAAGCCAAGCAGCATTTTGTTGATTAATTCAGTGCACGTCTCAACAAAAAAAAGCTATTTGTGTAATCTTCTGCAAATTTAACCAAGCAGACAGAAAATTTCAAATATTTATTGCAGGAAAAGAGTCAGGAAGATTGAGATTAATGGAGCATCTGGGAGCCACAAATGCAATTTATTCGTCACATTTTTAATGTAATGACGAATTGAGGATGCAATTCTATTAAGAGTTTACTGTTAAAGGAAAAAGTCCCACTTTGTAACAAGTTATATATTTAAGTTGTTCACACTTATAAATATGAATGGCTGTGACAATGATAAGGGCAGCAGAGTTTCCACATTGAAGAAATCAAGACGTTTGCCAAAATACACGTTAGGCGCCATTTTTCCATACATTTCAGCAGACATTGAAAGTTGGTGGCGCCCTCTAGGACACGAGTGTCTACGTGTTCCATAACAGCCGATGCCTTTTATCCAGTAGAGGGAGCCACTTACTGCCAGTAAAATGGCGTCTATTAGGGCTTTGCATTTTCAACCAAATCCATGTAGATTGAGGACATTTTATTTAATGATTGGTGGGCTCAATTCAAATTCCAATTTTCATGCCTTTCCTAATTGTTAATGCTCTAAATTCCATGGACCTACAACCCACTTTCTTCAAATTGGGACTTTCCCTTTAAGGTGATGAACCAAATTTCGGTGTTCATTAACGTAAGGGAACGTTCAGATATTACATATACAAAAAAATTGGAAGGCCAACTTTTGCAAGTGCATGTGTCTGTTATACGTATTTTACTTTAAATAATGTAGGCTACAAAACATGGTGACTACAAATTTCTGTAAATAAAATTCCCTGAGTTTTCCAGGGTCATTTCCACATTTTTCCAGGTTCAAAAACATTTATTTTGGATGGTGCAACAATGAAAAAAAATGAAATGCACAAATTCCAAAGCTAATCATTTGCTTTCCATTGAAGAGCCAAGATATCATTTTTGATTTTTGCAGCAGCCAATTATAGACAAATCATTTTTGTGTGCTGATTTTCCGGATAATGTTAAAAAAAATACAAAATGAAAAAGATGATAGGCCTATTGAAAAATTCCAGGTTTCAATTCAAAATTCCCTGAGTTTTCCAGGTTTTCCAGGGTGAATATAAAATTCCCTGAGATGTCCAAGTTTTCCAGGGTGAATATAAAATTCCCTGAGATCTCCATGTTTTCCAGGTTAGTAGTCACCATGACAAAAAATGAATTTCAAAAATAAAAGGTGAGTTGACCCCTCTATCACCATTACCATCAAAGTCAAATATTAATAAAATAATGATTTGGGGCTTGCATACAACAACAACACAACAACAAAACAACATTTGCCCCAAATTTATTTCTGGGCAATATTGGATCGATACTGTAATTTTATATTACTTTTTTTCTCCCTCGATATATGTTACGTGTCTATGGATAAATAGAGAATGAATGCATTTATATGGGATGAGAATGGATGTACCCTATAGGCCTAGTTTTTCTACTTCCTCTTGGAAGGCGCGGGAAAAATTGCTAACATCAGAGGAAGTACATATAGTCTAAGATCCAAAATGTAACAACGGCCTCATAAATTATTTTCACAATTTGTGTCTTCATTGAGCGCCATTTAAATCCCCTTGTCCTCTCAACCAAAACGGCTACACCATGACCATGAAGAGAGGGGGGATTGGGGAGGGGAGGGGACAACATGGGGGGGATGTAGTTTAACATTGGAGTTAATGAGAATTAGTGAGAGACCTTCTGTCCTTGCTGCAGGAAATACATCATTGTGGAAAAACATGGAACCCTACATTAGTTTGCCAGTAAAATTTTAGGCAATTTGGATGGTCGTGACGTCACGAGTGGGAAAGTCTATTGTCATGCAAATTATTCTCATTTGGGGGAAGACGTCATAGTCACTGTAAAAATACAATGGACTGAACTGAAGATCTCCCTGGATGAACTCGAGTCTTCTTAAGTGCCAATACATGTATTCAAGCATTTGAGATGTGAGGTAATGTCACGAGAAAGGCATTTTGATTTATTGGCAGGAATTAAGTTTCCCAATTCCAAGAAATCTCGTGAAAAAGTCATTCTGTTAAACAGGGTGATGGACTGAACGACTGATTTCAATCAGTCCGATTAAGTTAATGAAATAAATCAAGATTTAAAATCATACGATTTGTTTTTAAAGTTCTGATTACTAGTTTGGGATTACATATGGGACACACGGACGAACGAACAAACACGACTGGCAATTCAATTCAATTCAACTCAGTACCCTACAATCGGCATATAATGGTGCCATTCCTGCGATTTCTTGGAATTGGGAAACTTAATTCCTGCCAAAGAATCAAAATGCCTTTCTTGTGACATTACCTTACATCTCAAATGCAATGCCATACACATGTTAACTGCCTCGTTGCATCATCATTCTATTAGTAACGGGTTCATTTTAATGGCATATCTTTAAAATAACAATGATTTTATCCACTCTGGTTGCAATAGACCTTAACACACATGAATATGCTTTTTCTTCTGTCCATTTTCTCCCATAAAAAGGTATATAGTATAAGAATGCATATTAAGACTTACAATAAAAGAAAAAAGTCCCACTTTGAAAGAAAGAAGTGGGTTGTAGGAGGATAAGCATGACAAATTATAAAAAGTTATGGAAATTGCAATTTGAATTGAGCCCACCAATCAATAAAATGTCCCAAATACACATGGATTTGGAAGAAAATAGAAAGCCCAAGTGGGCGCCATGTTACTGACAGTGTGTAGCGCTCTCTACTGGATAAAAGGCATCGGCTCTCATGAAACACGTAGACACGCATGTCCTAGAGGTCGCCATCAACTGTCAGTGCCTGCTGAAATCTATGTTAAAATGGCGACTAACGTGTGTGTGTCGCGATTTCCTCAATACGGAAACTTTGTTGCAATTATAATGTCACGGCCATTCATATCTTGTGTGTGCAACTTAAATTGGCCTATTACTTGTTACAAAGTGGGACTTTCCCCTTAAAAAAAACCTCTGGCAATTGTTATGAAAGTTTAGTATTTCCTGTTTTGAGAATAGTGCTGCTGCTTGGCAATACAATCATGTAGCCCATATTGAAAAAGAAAATGGCGTTGTTGCTATACTGGTCGATAAATAAAATCGAAATGTCCACTTGCATATACTGCAACAAAAAACCACTTTCTGTTATATAGGCCTTGGACAATTTCTTTTTAATGAATTAGTTTTTTTTGGTCTATTTCTGGATCACACATAAAAATTGATCGTTAGATTTCAATAAAATCACCCCAAATGCATTAATATAATACAATATTCGACTTCCTTAACAGAGATTTTAAGATTAAAAACAATTGGAGAATGGGGCAAGGACAAGGCCTAGTTTCATATTATAATTAAGTGGTCCATTTGATAGGGACACATGATTAATTGGGTAGCAACATTTCTCAACTTTGCATTTGATATATAAGGTACATAATTATAGTCAGTCATGCGTGTATTTCTTTTTAGCAAAAATGGTGTACTGATAGTTACCAAGTGACAAAACTTTTCATTTTATGGTCCTGCTTCCAGACAAATGGGATTTAAAGGGAAAGTCCCACTTTGTAGCAAGTATTTTAAATTGTACAGTTTACTAGATGTGAATGGCTTCTTGTGACAATAATAATTAGAAGAGTTTCCATTAGGCGCCATTTTTCCATAGAATTCAGCAGACACTGAAAGTTGGTGGCGCCCTCTAGGACATGCACGTCCTAGGCATCGCCATGAGAGGTGATGCCTTTTATCCAGTAGAGGGCGACACATAGGCCTACTATCGGTAAAATGGTGCCCACTTGTGCTTTGCATTTTCAACCCAATACATGTATTCTGGACATTTTATTTAATGATTGGTGCATGGGCTCAAATCATATTGCAATTCTAAGTTTTAATGCTCTTCCTCCTACAATCACCTTCTTTCAAAGTAGGACTTTCCCTTTAAAATGACGTCATGTTTAGATTTTACATCATTCCACGTGTGACTAGACAGATCATACTGGAAGCAGGCCCATAAAGTACCAACTATTTTCGTCTGTTAGTTCACCGGCCATCACTGACCAAGTTAATGACCAGTGGCATAAACAGAAATTCTAAATATTTCGGGGGGGCCCCACTGGATCCAAGATTATATTGACTCTTATCCAGGTTCTGGAGGACTGAGCTGTCACCCAGAACCCCTGTCTGATTCACCCCCCCCCCCTTAGTAAATCCTAGCTACGTCAGTGGGGGGAGGGGTGTTCAAGAATATTTTATCCATAATTTTAAGGTGGTGGGGAAGGTTTGATATGTACATCAGTGTTCAATTCAATTCAATTCAACTCAGTACCCTACAGGCAGCAAATGAATGCCATATGGTAGGGGGGTGATCCCACTATCAGTTCTCTCATAAGGAAATCTATACGCTACTACCTTGGCCTTGCCACAAATATCCAGTTGTTTTTCGTACTTATATGTCTTTTTTATTTACATATAACTATATAAATGGCAGCCATAGAAATATTTGTGCGTAAGTTTCATGTTCAAAATTCAAATATACATGAATATAATATAGTGCATGAAAATTTCATGGGAAATGAAATCACCTTATTACAAATGTATTGGTTTTTTTTAAATGGTCATTTTATGGCACAAGGTAAACGTGCAAAATTTATTCACTATTACTAAAGGCCTAGATCAATAAAATTCGTGTTTTTTTATATCTATAGGGTATGTTTTGCATGGTAATATGGCGTGTCAGGAAACCTTATTTCCCATTTCAATGAATACAATATTTACTCCTCTACTCCACCATTGTTTTGTTTTTTTTTGCACGAAAGGTAGCATTAGGCCTATACTTTTTTTTTGCACAGGTATATAGGCCTATTCTCTTTATTTTTGTTCAAAAACAAAATCGTTATTATTTTGTTACAGACTCGCATGAATGATTCGTGATTGCAGATATATGCAGAAAATTACCAATATTAGGAATATAAATGCTGCACACCAGCAGTCCAATTGCAGTATAAAAAATGGGGGAAATTGAGTTGTAAACACGGTGTTTTCCTGGGAAAAATTACTCCATAATTTACTAGGAAATCTAGGAAGGTTGTTTTGCTAACCTCTATTTTTTGGCAAAAAAATCCACCTGAATTTTTTTATATTTATATATCGAATAAAATTATCACGCAATTATTTGCGAGATACGAAAATTGACTTATAATAAGGAAACAAAGTGGCGGTAATATTTTGACAGTACTTTATGAGCTTCCTAGCTGGTCAATGCATTTGGCGCCTCCATAAATTACGTCAACACAAAATGCCTGTTTTTAGGACCCACCCACCCCAATAGTTGATGTCATCGTTTCTATTTTCTTTTTATGACATTTTAAAATCTGATCACTGGTCAGATATTAATTTTTAGCCTATCAAAATGAAAAAAAAAATTGGACTACTTTTATTTAATATCAAAATATAAAAAAAATTAAAACCAGACCAAATTTCTGACGTCAACTCAGTAATGAAGGCCTCCCACAGGACACCTTGTTGGTCAACTTTTGGCAATATGTTCCACCCACCCACTAACTGTGAAACGTAATTTATGGACGGCGCCATTGGGATTTCATTGCCTCGCAGGGGGGTTGGCAGATGTGACGTCACGTCAAAAGGGGATGAGTCATAAAATTCTGCTAATGCTGATTGAGAATTTATTTACCGGGTTAAAGGGACACCTTATCTCAAGCATTTTTGCAAGATAGAGGGGGAAAAACAAGAGAGTAAAGATTGAAATTTAATTTATAACTAACATAGTTTATTAAATTTTGAAATATGCCAATGTGGACAAAAATCTCGATGGTTCATAGTAGCCATGTTGGAAGTCATTTTGTCAATCCCTCTAGTAATGAACTTGATGGTGTACAAGTTTTTGCATACATAACAGATAATGCGCATAACTATTCCATTGCGATAAAGTGAAGCTAACTTGAAACCCCCTTTGCACGCAGCGCCATTCTGCCTGGGTGGGGGACTATTATAAAAATGGCTCCTAATCCTCTTGTTTTGGAAAAGATCTTGATTTTTGAATTACTTTAGGTGTACTGCAATTATTAATATGACTGCCCTTCTTTATTATCAGTAATCTTAAATTTAAGATTCATTTGTCACAAAGGACACAAAGTGGGACTGTCCCTTTAACATTGTAAAATTCATGATAAAAAAAACTGCATCAACATTTCCAAACTTAGGCTGTACAGTACAAATTATGAGAATAATGAATAGACTTCATTAGTCAAATAAACTATTCTCAGAATTAGTTAATATTATTTTTTACAGTCAAGGTCCAGACCAAATGTCTGACCCTGAATTTTTCTAACTAAATCTGATAGTATCACTAGTACATAGACGGTTGCATATTATTTCAATACAATTTTGAGGATTAAGCAAAAGTTATTTAAATTAAAGTTTTATCCTTACAAGTACGTCATCGACACCATCTTGGGAAACTTTTATTGCTCAAATAAAAGTATTATATTAATATCTTGCCAAAAATACTTATTTGGCCTTAGTTGAACCTATTTTAAATCTACCAAAATCCTTACTTTGAATAATTAATGTTCTTGTAGGTCTAATGTCATTAAGAATTGAGCAACAGCATGAATAATAAAATATTATAAATGGGTCCTTGCTTTTTTTTTCACACCATCAAATTGTAAGTTTATTACATTTGCCGAATTTTTTTTCTCACACTAGAGACATAAATCAACATTTTACAACTATCATTATTTAGGCTTACTCACATGCAGGGTTCTCAATTGCAACACAGTTATTTGAAGTTGGAAATGACGTCACATTTGTTCAAACGACATTACATCAAAATTGCTAAATTAATATTCAAAGAAGTTTAATTAATGCCATTGGAAGAAATGATTGGCCAAAATTATTTTTAAAATTGAAAACCCGCCTGCATGGGAACTTTAGCTTCCGTCTGGCAGCTCATTTTCTTATCAACTCAGCAGGAGTGAAATTATAAATCTAAAAACAACTAGTTTATTATAATTAGCTAATTACGTAAGTTGTTTGGCTAATTTTAGGTCTGATGTAAACATTGTTTTCTACAGGTTTGATTGGGGTATTATTGCGATAGCATCCATTTTAATTGTCAAAAGCGCCATCAAGTTGAAAAGTTAAAAATATAATTTTGTAAAAATTGAAATTTTTTTAATACATGCATTTATTTTTTTCTATAGAAATCAATCATGAACCTTTCTTCCGTTACTAACAGATGGCGCTAAAAGTTTTGAGATTTTTGAATCAGATATTCATGAGATAGGCAATATATATATGGAGCCGCTAATGTTTTACATTAAAAACAGTGATTTCTAATTAATAGTAAGTTTAGTTCCAATATTTATTATTTTTATCAACACTTTGTTTGTTTTATTACCTAGCATTTTAAGTCTCTTCAAAAATTGTTCTGTTTAAAGGGAAAGTCCCACTTTGAAAGAAGCGGATTGTAGGAAGAAGAGCAGAAATTGCAATTTGATTTGAACCCACTACCAATCAATAATAAAATGTCCTGAAAATACATGAATTTGGTTGAAAATGCAAAGCACAAATAGGCACCATTTTACTGGCAGTAAGGGACTCCCTCTACTAAATAAAAGGCATCGGCTCTCATAAAACACGTAGACACGCGTGTCCTAGAGGGCGCCACCAACTTTTAATGTCTGCTGAAATGTATGGAAAAATGGCGCCTAACGTGTATTTGGCAAATGTCATGATTTCTTCATTATGGGAACTATGCTGCAATTATTATTGTTAAAGGGACAGTCCCACTTTGTGACAAATGAATCATTAAAATTAAGATTATTAATAATAAAGAAGGGCAGTCTTATTAATAAATGTGGTACATCTACCTTAATTCAGAAAACACGATGTTTCCAAAAAGAGGGAAGGCGCCATTTTTTAAAATAAGATTCATTGGCGAATCTTATACAAAGGTTCAAATTGGCTTCGGTTTAATGTTATGGAATATTACATGCATTCTCTGTTGGTAAAATTTGGAACACTCATCGAATTTATTACTGGAATGTGTGCATGTGCACTTCACAAAATGACTTCTAACATGGCTACCATCGATCATCAAGATTTTTGTCTACATTGCCATGTTTCAAAAGTAATAACTATTGCACGGTAATTATTAATTCAATTTCTATTTCTAAGATCGTCTTGTATTTTTCGCCTCTTTCTTGCTAAAAATACTTGAGGTAAAGTGGGACTGTCCCTTTAATGAGAAATTGCAATTGTTGCCTAAAACATGGGCCTGATCTCATGATAATCTGAATCTTAAAAGCTCAGAAATTTTAGCGCCATCTGTTGGTAGTGGGAGAAAGGGTCAAAATGGGGTAACCCAAAATTGGAATCATTGACTTATGGCTTCCCGTTATTTCTATGCAATAATGCATAGAAAATAGAATAAAATGTATTTAAAAATATTATATAGCCTACAAATTTTAATTTTTTTACAATGTTAATTGTAGTTTTGTACACTTTCTTTCCATGTTTATGTTAAATTGATGGCATGCAGCGTCACAGCTGCATTTTGTTAAACGTTATTTTTTATTTTTTCTTATTTACGGTTTTTTTTTTAAAATGAATTTAGATTTCTTTCCTTTCAACAACTAAACTAGACTATATTATATACTTTTTCATGTTTCACTGGACTTCACCTTTTAAAGTGTTGGAAATTCAATTGAATTTAAAAAGTCTATACTGACGAACAGTTGAGTTGACTTCAACTAAAAACTGCTCTGTCCAGGTGAATCAGAAAAGTTGAAATCAGATTGTTCTTCTGTAGAAAATGTTGGTAATGATTGAAAATCTTGGGAGGAAAATCGAGGGCGCAGGCCAGTGAAGCATTTAAATAAACACAAAGTAGGCTATATTGTTTTGTTGTGTCAATACAGGCCTATCGTACTGATAAGGTCCTTTTTTTTTGCTAAGTAAGGTGCATGTGTTAGTCACGATTTTCGTTTTCACTTAATTCTCGTGTGGACAATATGAACAACAAAGTAAACAGCACAGGTTTATGATATATATTTTAACCTACGTGTGTATAGGTGTATGTAAATGATTTAATGTCGATAAATTAAGCACAGGTGTTGCCATAAATGCTAGACAGGTAAAACATACATTAAACAACTAGCTATTATTGGTCAGAAAACATACAGCTGCATGAAGGCGATTAAAGTTGCACTGTCCTGAAGAAATGTTTTTTGAAATGGGGTTCGAAGCACGGGCCAATTATATGTTATTTGTTGGAATATGCACGTGCACACAGAGCTTAATTTTAGTAGCAGTGGTATTTTATCACTTGAAAGTCAGGGAAAACGTGGAAGATATTTGTGCTATAGGGAATTCTGGAAAGTCAGTCAATTATAAGTGACCAGTTTGTTTTTGGATTTTAAGCCTAAGTTAGGAAAGCTTATGAAGTTAAGATTAAAGGATCTGCAAGCATGTAGGACTATGTGGCACAAAAATTCACGTGAAATCTCATTGTCATGCTTTTTGAATGACGTCATCAGATTTTGTCACTTGCTCAGCTCATAAAAATGCATTGGGGCAAGAGAACTATCAATGTTATAGCATATTTTCATTATATTATATTTCCATTACTTAAAGGGACAGTCTCACTTTGAAACAAGTTGGTTTTAATAAAAAAAGAGCGTGAAAAATTATAATTAAAATGGAAATTGCGATTGCATTTGACAATATCTATCAATAAATAAAATGAT
>JAQIXP010003486.1:0-12959 GCA_034700285.1 Proteroiulus fuscus
CGGCGCAATATTCTGACAATTTTTGCAATTATGTACAAAAAAACCATCAACTTTTATCCTGTGGTCCAAATTTGGAAACAAATATTTTGGGTCGCCACCTTCCCTTCCCCTCCCAAAAAGGATTTCAGCTTGTGACCTTGATTTCTGGATTGACCATGTTTGTTAATTTGAATGAATTGTGACATATATACTGCATCAGAAGTGTAGCCAAAGGGGGGGGTTTTGGGGGTTCAACCATCCCTCCATGACCAACATTTTGCCAATGATAACCCCTGTGTTTTTTTAAATTGCCAAAATTTTGGGGGTTTCCACCGCCAATCCCCCCCTTCCATTTGTAAATCCTGGCTGCGCCCCTGCACAGCATAGAGAGGGGGGTTAAAGCTAAAAAATTATTTTTCAGTCCATTAAAAAAAATTATATGTTGGACCCCCCTCCCCCCTTAAAAAATCCTGGATAGGCTACTGTTTTACTGAATATATAGTTGTTATTTACTCTGGCATTGTTGTTGTATAGCAATTGTCATACGGATTCCTAAAGTACGTCATGGAGATTAAGTTTAACTAATTGAAATGAGGCATTTCTTTCTGATTGGCCATTTACATTTTTCATTTATGCTAAAGTTATGATAATGTAGGGCCTATATAGCACAATCTATAATGATATGATTTAAGTTATAAGCATAAAAACTTACAAGTCTGTCTGACTATTCTTTTTAATAGCCTGACATTTTTCTTTAAGTATAAGATAATGCCTGACAAATTTTATTTTTGTTATATACTTGCTTGACTTTTTGATTAAAGTTACTAAAGTTGCTAGCAGTATAGGCCTACTATCCCTGTATAGTGTACATGATGACATGCCCGCTGTCAAAGGTCAAATTTCTATAAAGCAAGTATTGATTTTATTTTAACAGCATTTTCATTTTTCATAAATCAGTGAAATTATTTGCGAAGGAGAAGTTAGATTTACTCATATAATCAATAAAAAAGTCAAAATGAAAATCATTGCGAAAGAAATTTGCAACATGGATGTTTTCCAATACAGTGATATTTTACAATAGCAAATATCATTTCTGTTGACATCCATGGATATATATATTACAAAATCCAAGGAAGGTTTTTTGTCGTTATATTGAAATCTCAAATGAAATCAAATCTTTGCACATTGACCTCACAAATATAAAAGAAATGCTATATTTCCCATTAATGAATATAAAAGCAAAAAGGAAAAAAAATGATATCAGCAATGTCAAAATCGCTATTCAAAATACAGTTTCAATTTTATGTATATGCCACTCACGAACAAAATATATATTATATTGCGAGGGTGCAATACATTCTAAAATGTAATATATGGAGGCATGTAACATGTTGTTCATTGAAGCATTGGCAAATTTCTCATTTCCACAAGCTGAATTTTAAAATAGGAAAGCAGAATAAAGTGTCGAACAGATAAATTTACAAAATGTTGATTAGCTTTTCCCTTAGGACTAGCATTTGATTATACGTATATATAGGTTGCACTCATACATGCACCTTTACAGTAAAATTGCATTATATTCCAATACATGATATATATATATATATATATATAGTTTGAATAAATGGGAAAAAAACCAAAGAAGAATTGAAGATAGAAACATAAATGTGATTGCATGGTATTCAGTATTTGGTATATTTGTCTCTCATTTTCATTAAATACAATTTATTTAGAGTACACATGTAGCAGTTATAGTTGCACGCATATATACCGCTTGGCACTATTATATTATAAAATAAATAAATT
Organism: Proteroiulus fuscus; assembly: GCA_034700285.1. Lineage (NCBI taxonomy): Eukaryota > Metazoa > Arthropoda > Diplopoda > Julida > Blaniulidae > Proteroiulus > Proteroiulus fuscus. The sequence continues at coordinate 1,786 of JAQIXP010003486.1, forward strand.
ATCAGAATTATGTATAATTAGAAGATAATATTATAATGTCGTGATTAAGACTATATATGTAAGATTGGATCAATAACTATGTATATATTTTTTAGAATATACATAGCGCATTATGGCAGCAATTAACTAATCATTTTCTCAAATTACAGAAAAACCAGATACAATTTTTTTCATGAGTATATAATTCTACAAAATTACTCAATAATGATGATTCAGTTTGGCATATAACTCTTTCCTCATTAATATTAGTTCCAATATTTATTTTTAAAACTCATTCAGATCCTTATACATTACGACAAATAAAAAAAATAATTACAATTATAAGGGCCAGGTGCGCAAGATATGAAAATAAATATATAATATAGGCTATACTAATACCAGAGGTATAGTAGGCTATATGTATAGGCACCAATACCAATCCTGCATGGTCCCCCTGACTAGCAAATATTAGCATTAAGGGACAGCAACAATCGTGAACGGCGTGCCATAGTGGACGGGCAGTAAAATATAGAAATTTTTTTACTGTGAATTGTTACTGTGAGCGGCTGTTCGCTGCTGTCAAGCTTAAAAGTGGTGGGTGGGCATAGAAGTGCATGACTGTGACATTGGAGTGGGTGTTCTAATTTGTGATATCATGCACAATGTCATGTTTCATATAATATCTAAATTTATCAAATTTAGCATTAGCTGAAATGCAAACACCTGTTGAGCAATACTGATAGGCTGTATACATATATATAAGTTAACATAGCCAAATATAACTGTAAAACAGTTTTTATAGCCTAAAAGTCAACTGACATACACTATTAGACATATCATCATAGACGTATACACATCACCCTTACAGAAAATATCATGGTTATTACATGTTTTCAAACATGGTAAGAACATGTTTTGTACATGAAAATAATGCATTGGGACATGTAAATACATGTAAATAATATGTCACATTTCTGTAAGGGCAGTGTTCAGCGCAATTTCAAAGAGAGGATGAGGTGGTTGAAAAGTTTAAGGAGGTGGACGAGTGAATTAACTATGAGCGCTTATTTGTGATTTTGTCTCATGATACCATCAGATCTGGATACCATGGAGATCGAGAACTTTTATCTGCAAAGATTCCATTTTCTATTCTAGCAATTGCAGCGAAGTCTACTATTACTTTCTGCAAACTAAATACATGAAATAAAAATTTCATGACCGTATCAACCTCATGCCAAAGTCTCTTTTGTAAATAAAACAAACCTATTTTTTAAATAAATTTTTGTGTACTGTATAGCCCGTATATATGCCCCCCCCCCCTGTACATGCATGTTATATGAAGCATCCTTAATTGTTACTGAAGGCTATATATACACTGCAAAAATGATGTTTTACCTGAAGACACATATACCTTAAAACAGCAACTCAAAATAAAACACATTGAATTAAAAACACAATAACTATAGTTTAAACAGAAATTCTTAAAACGCAGAGCATGTAATGACTTACAATAAAACACATTTTCATTGAAACATGATGAATCCTTTGGAATGTGAATATACAAAGGGGACAGAAAAGTTGGAAATTACCAAATTAAGACAATGGGAGGGTGACTGCATTCCTAAGGACTGCATCAGTAGGGCACATGACTTTCTATACAATAGAAACAGGATTCAGCCATTTTCCTGCACTGGTCCTAGAGTCAATTTTTTTTTCATTTAGTTTGTTGGCTATGTAGCTGCATGTGGCTGGTATTAATCTAACATTTTAAATTAATTATGTGCATAACTTGACAAATTAACTTACAAATAACTTAGTAGGATAAATGTCCTGTTACTCTAGTAAGTATAATGTTATTTTATAGAAATTCAAACTGAATATGCATGATTGTTTTTAATTGTGAACAAAATAATATAAGTTTTATTGGTAATAGATAAAATTATTTTTATTAGATTTCTACACTTTCAAAACCCAAAGTCTTGAGCCTTCACATTTGGAAATTATTGGAAATGGGCAGCAGGGTCTTATATAATAGATTTATTTTCTTGGTTTCCAATATTGCAGACTGTAGTGCCAACTCATTTTCTGAATGGGTTCTGTAACTTATAGTTATTTATTATGTATTTAATTTCAGTTACCCAAAAGTATTTTGCTGCTGGTTGGGGTTTTTTTTACAGGAAAAAGTATTGTGTAATCATTAAGTTATGATAATAAAACTTAATCTAGATAACTAATGTGTCTCTTGTTAATGCTTGTTATAGTTACGGCCTTATAGTCAGGTATAGTAATTTATATTGTCTTAAATATTAAATTATTTTATATAATTATTCTTTTTTCTTCAAGCTGGTTATTTAATTACAAATCATTTGTACCAAATCAAATGTACAGTAGATATTATTTTAATCAGACAAGAATTATAAAATTAAAATTAAATGTTTATATTAATAATAAAACACTGCATAGGACATTAAAGTGCAAGTAAAAACCTAAAATTTTTTTCTTAAAACACAAATGGGCAAAACATATTAATCTAAAACACATGGAATGATGAAACATAAAACAATAAAACATGATAAAGTAAAACACGTTACATTATTAAAACATCAGTTCCTGAAACGTATTATTTGAAAACACTAAACTATGAAACATGTTTTCATTTAAAGCATGTCTATTTAAGACATGTAACAGACGTGACCACGCTTACATGTTTTACTTTATGTTTTATGGCAAAACACCATTTTTGCAGTGTAGTATAGGAGCGCAATATTGATTTAAAATAATATTTTTATTTTGATTGTTTGAAAATGTAGTTTTTGTATGAAAGATTGAGTTTTCTAAAATTTTGATGTTGACGCTATATATATAATTGAATTTTCAGTATTTTGGTATATACTGCTTATAAAAACGTTCACAGGGCATGCATATATCCCCTACTCTTTGCAGACGCCTACCACCCCCTCACACAGTGCAAACGTGACTTAAGGATTATATATTATTATATATTAATCACTAAGTATTCAAATGACACAAGTATATACGCTCGTATATGTCTAAAATCCGCATAATTAATAACTAAATATTTTAATAGATGCATTATGCATACACAGATGATTTACGCTGAATGTATTAAAATACATTATATTAGTCTATATAAAGAAAAATACAAAAGTCTTGTATACATGTATATCTATTGTTTATGAACTTGTGAAAGATAATATAGTTTATGAACTGAAGTCAAATGCCTCTTTGTCACGCTTAAATGAATTGCGTCTGGCTGACTTTATTTCACTGTTATACGAGTACAAAATGACATCCTTTCGTTTACAAATACATGTATAATGCTTAATGTATCACTGCATTTCACTTTTAAGCTCTTTTAATATGAAAACTAATTCTGTGATGTCTTCCTAGAACAATAATTCAACGTGCAAGTTGATAAAAGAAGCAGTCACAACTTTTTCCCTGTATGCATGGGTGTGGTGACAGCCACTTTCATTGACAATTAAAGTGTGTACCTACATGGGATTACATACACCATCATAATACAATATATAGGACTTTATTTCTAATTTCACAATATAGCAATGTTTTTATTAAAAAAGGAATACACGCTTTTATGTATACTTATAGGACTATACAGGGTGAGTCAGAATATCTAGCCGCCCCAAAAATTTCAATAAATATTCATTGGAATGAAAAATAATTTTGGTACTGAATAGGAAATCAAGAGTGGAGAATCCAAAGGTGCCAAAGAATTGACCTTTAAACTAATCTTTAATGTCATTGAAAATCTAACTTTTTTATCCGTTGAAATAAAGCAAAATATCAAATGACGAAGTTGAAGAGCAGGAGAAATTCAGTGCAACTGCAGCATTTCCTGAATAATTTAAATTAATTTAATAATAGATAAACTGCTTCAAAATTGAGTCAAAATGTGCAACTTTTTGGTAACACTGAATTTATCTAGCTCTTCAACTTCGTCATTTGATTTTTTGCTCTATTTCAAACGATAAAAAGTTACATTTTTAATGACCTTGAAGATTAGGTCAAAGGTCGATTTTGGTGGCACCATTGGATTCTCTACCACTGATTTCCTATTCAGTACAGAAACTATTTTTTATTTCAAGTAATATTTATTGAAATTCTTGGGGCGGTTTACTATTCTGAATCACCCGGCCTGTATATATACCCTGATTCTCGGTATACTTATAAACTTAACATTTTGAATGGAATAAATGCAAGCATTCTCTTGACAAAATTTATGTATTTGGTTTGCTGAAATATGCAGGTGCCACTGACATATAATTTGCTGAAATACCCAACTTACATTTGGTTTGTTGAAACATGCACTTGCACTGAGCCCCATTTTTAAACAAAAATTTCGTCAGAACTTTCGCTTGGAATGTACTGAAACAAGTCAGTCAACATTAAGTGCATTTGTTTGCCTACAATCCCATGATACCATATTGTGAAATAAGAATCAAGGATAAAAAAAGTAAAAAAATTAATTTTCAATGGAAATTAGATTTTTTTTAAATCTGTAAAAGGAGGAAAGCCCTGGCAGCTATTATTTCAGTTGCGATTCTTCCAGATGTTTTTTAAGTGTTGGAGTTTTTTTATCTTTTGTCTGGATGCATTTATTGCTTCTATGAGAATATTAAGCAAAAATACACATATTTTTTTCATTAAAATATGAGACGCTTCGAGCCTATTGCTATGGTTACACCGAGCTAAAACCAGTAATTTCAAAATGTATATTTCTCTAGAGCTAATCAATAACAGAGAAACAACTTTCATCGGAAATGATGGCAATTTAAAATTGAAGCCATGTCAAAGAATACATTAGAAATTTAATTATTAATTTATTGGTTTCTTTGTTTCTGAGAGAGAAAGCTACTTTGTTATTCTAAAACTGTAAAGGATCAAAACAAGAATGAAGGAGAATGAATCGTCGATGTTCATTATAGGCCTACACTACAAAAAAAAAACCCTTCATGCCCATATTACAATAAATTTAAAATCATCTAAAAAGTGCAAAGCAACATAACAGGGGGTTTACTTTGTGGAAAAGTTCAACGAAGCATCAGGCCCCTGCCTATACACATTTTGACATCTGTTATCAACCAAATATGTCACTGAAACGAGAATCCTGATCCTTTGGATTCCAATAAAGCATTTGCTTATATCGAATCAAAACAGCTTGAAGTTGCTACTTAAGCAAATAGGGTTTACCCATTGATTGAAATTTGGATGTCAATACTATACTGCATGGCGATACTTGCTGAAAGCCACTTCGAAAATCCAGTAAAGGGTCAATGGTCAGGCACCGATATTTTGATAACGGACAACTCAAGTGTTACCCTATTTGTTACCATGGCAATCCGGCTGCTGCTATGAATATGTTTTTGCCCATGACATGCAATTCAAGAGGACTTTGCTACCAATTTTCATGTTGAGAAAAAGCTCCTGGATGATCTGATGCATATTGGATGGGAGGTGATTCGTCAATGTGTAATCGGATCTCGAAAAGCCAAATAGAACAGCATTTCATAGAGAATAAATAGGATTCATTTTGTGCAGAACAATGAAGCAATTGGATGAAATCTCTCCTTTGGAATTACATGCTTGTATGTAATCACACTTCTATTTAATTGAATGATGCGTTTTGGACATTTTTGAAATGGTTTCTTGGAAATGATGACAGCCTTTCATAATTGGAGAGAAATGTAAAAGACCTATATAACATATATATGGCAATAGAAATTAAATGCAATTCCTTTCAGCAACTGTATATTTTGAAGTAGTATATACATGAAGAGTAAAAATTCTCTATTAGCCTACAAATTTTCCATATACAGTATTTCAACAAAAATGGTGCAAACCTATATAACATTTATTATAATTTTTATTGCTTTAATCTAAAACAAATCTTGGTGTGACATCCAGTTACTCCCATGGATGTTTAAACAAAACTTTTATTGGAGAAAATTGAAAAAAAGGATTACGGTTCTGCTTCATTTTTATTGAAATGGTGTAAAAATATCATTAGAAAAGCACTCATTGCTCCATCAAAGCTTAGAGTGAGAAAATGAAAGATGATGCAGGTCCATTTCAATATTTCTTTTAAGTTTTGTTACGCTCATTATCATGCACGCATGCATGCATGTATTTCTACTCTAATAACATGTATAAGCATCTTTTATTGTATTATTATAAATAATAATATTAGTATTAATAAGTGGAATACCAATATTCATAACATATAAGCAGATAAATATAATTAAATTCTTAATAACTCCTTTGAAGATTGACTGCATTGACCAGCAATATAGCAGTTCAGGTCCTAAAGGACTTCAATGCTGCAATTATAACTTCAATTGTACGAGCTTGATAGCCACAATACGAGATTCGGAATTATATTATCTATAATTGTATTTTAATAATCTTGCTGATATCTATCCTGCTTTATCTATGACAAATGAATTTCATATAAATTAGATAGCTATATAGATTTATGCTGTACATAGACCACAATTCTTTAAATTGAATATGCCAAAAGCTATTAGAAATTCGATTCATCTGAGTAATATATGCATGAGGAATCATAAAATATATATGCATGCAATTTCTTTTAAGGAGTAGTTATAGGAAATCTATAACTATATATATATATATATTCAGCATCTGAAACACAAGAATTTACATGAATTGCATATATGTGAATGCCTGCATGCAGTAACAGAATAATTTTTTATAATTTCACCATACATGATATCTTATATTCAAATTTGCAAAATTGACCAGAGTTTATACTAAATCTATATATTTGTTTGATGTCATCTTTGACTGTACCGAAATATACGCTCGAATGTATGTATACAAATGTATATAATTGTTTATTTTCTTGTGAATCTTACATATTTGCTCGATTATATTTGAAAAACGATTATTTTGCTCCTTATTTTCACTAAAGGGAAAGTCAGGCCTAGCTCAAGACAATTTTAAATGAAGGAATTGAAAGTGTTCATTTTAAAAATTCAATTGTTATATGATGCACTATTACAATCAATTTTTTGAAAAATATTAACCAGAGATGACATCCCTTTTTACCGCCAAAAGCGCCACCAAGTGTAGATTACTAAATATTTTTCAAAGCAAAAATGAAATTACATTGAAATACCTCTTTTAATTTATTTTTTTGCAATGAATATGTAATATTGCATGCACAGAAATGAAGCCAAATTTAATGACTCCAAAAATGAATCTTTCTCCCATTACTATCAGATGGCATTAAAAATTTCTGAGATTTTCGATTAAGAGATTCCCGAGATCAGGCAATATATGGCACTGCACACGTTTTACATAAAAATTGTCCATTTCTCATTACTGGTGACTTACTTTAACTATTACTGTCTTTTATCAACATTTAGTTCTAAAATATAATTAGCATTAAAAAACCACTTGTTATGAAGCCTGCACTTCCCCTTGAAGGTTTGCATAACTTCATGATAATTATAAATAATATAAGCACCTTTTTAATTCTTTATATAGTATACACTGACAATCAGTGAAACAATTTTATAAATTTCTCATATAAAAATAAATTAATAGAATACCTCGATTTATATCATGTATGCATTCAGATGAAATGCATAGATTTGCATGGAGTAATCCTATACAGGCACACTGCCACGTGTAACAAGGAATTTATAAGCAAATTCATTTTAATATTTTACATACCCTTATTTAGATAATCTACAGCTATATATATAGATTCAGTGCTATCAACAGGTGCGATTTCAATTTAGGAAAATAATATTAATAGAAATGAGGACCATGCATGCATACATGCTTGGAAAATGCAAATTGCAAAAACGTTTGTGTTATACAGTTTTCATGCCAATGTCTATCAAACGGGTGTGTATAACACAATATAGCTAAAACAGTTTATATGCATGAAGAAAATTGAAGCAATGAGCTATATATATATATATATATATATATATATATATGCTATTGTAGAAAGCAATAAAATATATATGCAAGCATTCTCCAGAAAATAGAAACTGAATCACATCATTGCTTAGTTAAGCATCTATATATACTTTTGTAAGAAATTTTTATTTTATATATATATATATATATACTTGTATATATATGAATGCCAAGTGCATGGCATAGTCATGCTTTTCATAAAATGGCATACTTGAAGGAAACCTTGGTAAATATTGCAAATAAATTAAATATCTCATTTTACCACTTTCAACAATCTTTACTTTTATCTACAAACTGACAGTGTTCTAAAAATTGCAAAAAAAAATCCAATCAGACTGCCAGTTTAGTGTCACGTTGAAGAAGATCCAATATTTTAAAAATATAAATATATATATATATATTCATTCTGAGTTTTGCAAATTTTCACAAATATCTCCATGTGAAATATTTAAAACAGTCTGCATGCAGCAATACTGTTAAGCCTACATATTGACAAAATATAAAAAATGTATGAATTTATAATATTTCAAGCAGCCATAAAGCACTAAAATTTCAGAAATAATGAAAATGTTTTGCTTGAGAATATAATACATTTAAAATTTGAATCTTATTTGTGACATTTGTCTATAGATGTTGGTTACAATGTACACAGTCGAAAATTTTATTGACCACCCTGTATGACATATACGTTTTCTTCTGCATGTTATAGCCTATAGGATAACAACTTATTCTTCCTTAGTCACACCAGTGCCTACATCCTTCATCACACTGGACTGATGATAATTCCTATTTCTTAAACCTAATATTAATAAAATCATAACTTCTGCTTGACTAAATCACAATACTCATGCAGATGAGCAAAGGATCATGTCATCTTTTAAGATTCAACAACAAATAAGAACAAGTTAAATAATCCACCAAGCTTACATCAAGCTGCGAAATATGGGGACTAAGCTTCGGGATTTCAACTGTCTGCATTCCAGTGTTATAATGGATTATTAAAGTATATATATGAAAAGTACAGAAGCTTTTAGCTAAGGGAATGCTTTAATGCCTTGCACTTCATGCATTATAGTCTATATCATAGATTGACGAATTAGGTTTAGCTAGCTACGTGACAATATGCATTAATATAATTGCAACGAAATGGAAGTAATTTAATTAGGAATTGGAATTTTTTATTAGTATTAATTAGCATGCATGGATGCTTGCTATATGTTTCAGATGGAAGAATTAGATAGAAATTCCATTTCAGGTTCTGTACAAAGTACCAATGTACTTCTATAAGGTTGAACGGGCCAATATATTGAATGATTAATTTTAGTCTACATGCATTAAATCAGTATAAATATAATAAACTTAAATCCTGGAGAAGCCTTGGGGGTGATTAATTGATGAAAACTAACTCTGTAAGAGATTTTGTGCTCGCATAGGTGGAAAAGCGTTACTAAATCTTTTAAACCTACAAATTAATTATAAATAAAAGAAATCTAATTAAATGCAATAATGCATGCAACTTAGACATATTAATTAACTTTCGATTGAATTATTTACACTACCCTAAGGAATTGAAATCGCAAATTGAAATCTTTTTATGTCAATATATGTTTCTAATCGATGAGTGTGATCTGGAGTGCTGCAGGTATACTGATGGGAATTATAACTCAGAATGTAGTATACTTTTCTTCACAATAAAAAACTATGTGCACTAATTTAATAAAAGTTTAATTTTATGATAAAAAATAAAAGGTTTGACAGTAAACATTATATGTCTTCAAAGAATGTATGAATTAGGAACAGGGAGAAATTTCTTATAATTTTTGAATTTTATATATAAGGAATCCCAACAACTTATATAAACACCCTACATAATTTAAAAATATACACGACCTTGGTAAAATTATCCATGACATGAATCCATGGCTCAAAAACAAAGCTTGCAAATCCATTCAAAAGTTATGTAAGATATTCCAACATTTGATATGAAAGCAAAAGCTTAAAGGATTTCCACATAGCTATATAGAACGAAAAGCATAAATTCTCGGAAGGATTCATAAGTTTGTATTGTCTTAATCTAATTTATTCGTGACATGATCCAGCTTTCCATAGAATCTTATTAGGATGATACTATAATTTTCAAACTAATCCCACTTTGTGTACAAATGCATGCATTTGCATCCACAAATTATGATTGCATAATTTGCATGGCTTATCGTATAGATGCAGCCATATATAGGTGACCATACTTTTAGTTGGAAATGTATGAGCCTACATGTAGTATACAAACACATTTGATAAATGATGCTAGCCCGTAAGGTTGTGGTCAACAGTGTGGCCACGTTTTCTTGTTAATAATGAGTTAAAAAGATCAACAAACAAATGCACACATTCAACGCTTACATCGAAATCTCTTTTCTTAAAACATGCAAATAATGTGTACCATATAAATTTATATAAAACATAAGCAAGCATAGAAACGCGACGTGCTTTATGTATATAATATAGCATGCCATTAAATAAATGCAAAGACAACCAAAATAAATATAAAGGAAATTTTTGCTTGCATGCACAGGTCCTCTTTGGACTAATGTTTAATGAATCATTATAAGATAATGTTTGAATGCAGACATGTGACCATATCTTAGAAATGACGTATTAATAACAATCGTGAGCTAACCCTTGCGGAGCTTTCACTCATTCCCTAACGATTACATGCTTCTTAAAAATCATATAGAGGCACCATATATTCATATAAGTACTTCTAAAAGTCATAAGGTAAGCTTAGTTCATGACCTTCAAACTATATGGCACTAGCACTCAAACTTCAAAGGTCAATGATCCAGCACCATTTCCAACTATAGGCACCAGCATATTTATAATATAATAAGATAGCTATAACTCCCTTACAACGGAGGGCTTCAAAATGAGCTAATTTAAAAAAATGAGCCAATTTCTACAAAGCCATTTTGGACAAGTCTGTACCAAAACACCCATCTTTGGCAGGCGCGTATCCAGGGCGGGCCGTTGGAGGGGGCTACTGGTTCACGTAGCAGGAGCAAGGGAAGGGGGTAGAGGAATTGGCCCCCAAGCCGCCATTGGCAAAATTTTTCTTAAGATATGCTTTTTTATGGTTTTCATGCATTACACAGGGTGTCTGGCCAAATCCAGTTATAAATTTTCCTGACATTTCCAGGTTTTCC
>JAQIXP010003487.1:0-12956 GCA_034700285.1 Proteroiulus fuscus
TTACTAGGACTGTCCTTCTTATTTATTAATTATCTCGATTTTAAGATTTATTTGTAAAAAAGTGGGACTGTCCCTTTAAAGGTTATGTTTATATCTAATTGTGCACATGCATTTGCATATGCATAAATAAGCCATATGCATGTGCATGTGACAAATTTCTGCATGCTTTTATTTGAAATTAAATTTATTCCCTTTAGTTTTTTAGTTTTGATTCCAATTTTGCGATTGCCAGATGTATTTAAAGTTCGGTCTAAATATGTATTTGTCACTTAGTGTATGTGTGACATCCTAAATTGTAGTGAATTATAGTATTGTTTTTCACTTTACTCGCATGTGTTTGTGTGTGTGTGACTGATTTCTACTGGAAAATAATGGATCATCTTATTGTGAAACTGGGTTTGAACATTTTAACTAAATAATTCGCCATAACATACAGTCCTCTTAATTATTGCCAATTTAAATTTTGTATCTAAAATTGCCCAAACATTAGTCCATTGAGCCGGATCGTCCAGTCCGGGATTCCAAAAAATGCTTATTTTTTGAAGAAAAACGGAACGACTGGCCAACTTTGCCGGCTAATAACTTTGAAACCAATAGTCATAACGGAATGAAAATTTGACTAATTTGAACGTCGTTATACGAATAACAAACCATTAAAATTTGGTCTTTCGGACATGATGATTTTGGGTAAATAATTTGATTCAAAAATCAAGAATTTGACCAGAATTTAAAAATTGGAACAATCAAATTTAAAATTTTCGAATTTACAACGCCCTCTTCTGGACAATTTGTACTTAATAATTGTGTCAAGAAAGTTATATGGTGATTTAAATTATAATTTGGACGTTCTGAAAGCCTGGAATAATGAACATTTAAATAATTTAACATTATTTGAACTTCTACCAAAATTGGAAATCTCAACTTTACGACTGTTTGGACCTGCAGAGCTGCTTGGTAATTATAATTTCCAAATTAATTATTAATTATCTTCTGAATCTTTCCAAATGACTACTGTTTAAGTGAAATTAGTGAAGAATATACACACAAGCAAGATGTCTTCAAGGTTACTCAAGATCACAACATCAGATGTTGCTGTCGATTATTGTATTGATGGTTCAAAGACGACTTTGGAACAAAATAACCACAGTAATACTTGCATGGCGACCAATGATGAAGTGGACGATGACATAGTGACCGACCAGACAAGACCGACTACTTCTGACGTGAATTTGGACTCACAAAATTTATGCATTGAACGATCGCGAATGTCTGTCAATATGATGACTACAACTGGTATCCACGAGACTGGCCGACCAAGTGGATCAAAGTGCTTAGATCGACACAGCACTGGAACAAGTTCAACATTAAGAACTGATCGATCACCAGACGGAAAGGAGACGACTTCTTCTGGAAGACCGCACTGAGAAAAGACGACTTGATGACCGGGTCGAAAAGTGACAGATGCTCTTGGACAATCTTGATGACCGTGAAGAATTAGCCAGAAAAGAATTTGGGATGTCTTTGTTGGAATTGGACTCCAATGAAGTCCTTCACAGTCTCGACCAGGGTCTGTGACTAGCCCTTTATGATGAGACAAAGAGGACATAGTTCAAGTCTGCACTTGAACTATGGACTCATGGCAGGCAGAATATTACAATGCTGCATCTGAGCAGTGTCAATGTAACCTGATGACTGGGATTGACCAGCAGATGGTAGTGTTTAACAACTTTGCCAAAAATAATTCACAGATTGATAACTATTGCACATCGACCAAACTATCTGTATCTGACAGTGGATACTAATTCCCCAGACCGGGTGATGCAAACATCAACATGTGATTTTGAAGCTACTCGTTCAAGAATGGAATCACTTCCTGGATGATGACGACAGCAATTAAGTGATGGTCTACAAAATAGTGTCCGACACAGTGTATACACTCAGGAGAAAATGCTTCCACTCATTGGGAATAATGTACAGTCACATATTGATATGACCTGCTTGATGCATTCCCAAGATGTGGTGAGGCCAGTCCATGATGACTTTAGAAGGAGTGCCACAGACCGTCAACAAAATTTAAGGGATCCCAGTCGAGCACCAACTGCTGTCATACTCTGTCAACAGCAAGAGTGGTGCAAGACCATTGGATGTGATCTTCCAAAATTTGACGGTACTCCAGAAGATTGGCCAGAGTACCTTAACAGATATACTGTGTCAACAGAAAAGTGCGGATTTGATGACCATGAGAACATGAGTCGTTTATGTGGAACGTTGATTGGGAAAGCCAAGGATGCAGTAAGGGATATAATGCTGTTATCAAATGATCCTGATGTGATAATCAACACATTGCAGAGAAAGTTTGGACGGCCTGATACCATCATAAAACAACTTCTGGCTAAAGTTCATAAGATCGATGCTCCAAAGAATGGTGACTACGGCTCACTTTCTAGCTTTGCCAATGCAATCAGACATTATGTTGCAGTAGTGGAAAATTTACATAAACCAGCTTATCTTCAGAACTCAATAGTTATGGATGAACTGGTTCAAAAATTGACTGAGCCTAACCCCTACGCTGGGTGCAACATGTTGGTGATAAGGAAGTTGATGACCTGAGTTTGAGGGACTTCTCAACATGGTTGAGTAAAGAAGCAACATGCCTGGAGAAGTTGTATGATCCGATTGTCATTAAGAAATGACAGGCCACAGAAGAAAAGAAGACAAAAGGTTTCGTCATGATGACTTCAGAAAAGAATGCTGATGGGAGAACAAAGATTTCGGATGATCAAACTTGTTTGTTTTGCAATAAACCTGGACATCGCATGGAAAAGTGCTACGCTTTCCAAAAACTGGATGTCAACAAGCAGTAACACAGTTAAAGAAAAGAATCTTTGCTTTAGATGTCTTAAACCAGGGCATTGGTCAGTTAAGTGCACCTCAAAGACAAACTGTTAAGCTGTAGGATGTGGTCGAAGACACACCTGGAACTTGCTAGTAGCCTGACAATGGATTCCTGTATTATGGCCATCAGACGGATGATAGGACGATGAGGCTGCCCTCAGGAGATCCATTCTGATAATGAAACAAACTTTTAAGGAGCAGATAAAGAATTGAAAGCGGCTTTAAATGAGCTGGTTCATCAAAAACCATTCGCGAGTGCATATCCAGGTCCATCGTATGGAGCTTTAACCTCCCCTTGTGTCCTCATATGAAGGAAGTTGGGAAAGACTGATCCATTCAGTGAAGACTGTAATCTGGTTTACTTTAAAAGAGCAGTACCCAAAGGAGGAAACTCTTCATACTCTGCTGGTTGAGGCAGAGAACATTGTTAATAGTAGATAACGATGGATTACCAAGGAATCGATGGACACGGGGCAGGATCATCGGCATTCATCCTGGACCAGATGGTATTATTCGAGTGGCGGACATCAAGACCAAAGATGGCATATACAGACGGCCAGTGGTGAGGTTGTGTGCTTGACATCATGGACCAGAACCAGATACAGTAATAAAAGATGAAGTGACTTCTCTCCGATCTGTCACTGGGGGAAGTATGTTGCAGAATAAGAAATTATTTAAAGGTTAGGTTTATATCTAATTGTGCACAAGCATTTGCATATGCATAAATGAGCCATATGCATGTGCATGTGACAAATTTCTACATGCTGTTATTTGAAATTAAATTTATTCCCTTTGGTTTTTTAAGTTTGATTCCAATTTCGCGATTGCGATATGTATTTAAAGTTCGGTCTAAATATGTATTTGTCACTTACGAGGGGAGGTTGAGCACTGTATATTACAAAAATTAAAAATTCACATTTTAAGCTGTTAACTTGTCGATATTAGGACCCCCTGCGGAAATTTTTCCGTCCAATGCCACTTTTAGTGAATTTTACAGGAATTTTAAAAATTCAACTTTGTGCCATTTTGAATGACCAAAACAGTGTGTTTGTTTGGCTGCTGCAAAAATGTGTATAAATGCATGGTTTTGCCCATTAAAAATGGCACAAAGTTGAATTTTTAAAAGTCCCGTAAAATTCACTAAAAGTGGCATTGGACAGAAAAATTGCCGCTAGGGGTCCTAATATCGACCAGTTAACAGTTTCAAACGTGAATTTTTAATTTTTGTGATATACTGTGCTCAACCTCCCCTCGTTAGTGTACGTGTGACATCCTAAATTGTAGTAAATTATAGTATTGTTTTTCACTTTACTCATGTGTGTTTGTGTGTGTGTGAGTGACTGATTTCTACTGGAAAATAATGGATCATCTTATTGTGATACTGGGTTAGAACATTTTAACTAAATAATTTGCCATAACATAGTCCTCTTAATTATTGTAAAGTTAAATTTCGTATTTAAAATTGCCAAAACAGTTATTATATACTCTATTGCAATGCTTATCAAGAATACTACTACTATAAGATGACTAATAAATGTGCATATTTCAGGTGTCGAGGGTCGGCCCTTCAGCTGGTGGGGAACGTCGCCCTTCTAGCGATTTTACCGCCTCCACGGCCTCTTCCTCCTCGATCGGCCCCCGCCAGTCTGGCTAACTCTCCCCAGTTTTAGACTGTAGCGCTGATCCGGACGAATTCCGGGAATAGGAGTCGTCATCCCTGGCTTCCCTGTCTTCCTCGCCGCCTGCTTTACCGTTGGGTTCACCTGTTCCGTCGCCCATGCCTGGCCCGGCTCCTCTGCCTGTAAGGCAGCCTATTCAGCTCGTCCTGCACTTCACATGGCCACACGCATCCATGGCAGCAGATGGCCGTCCTGCGCCGCTGCCAAGGCCCGATCCGGTACATGCTATTGGTCGCCACCGCCTCCTTCTTCCTCCGTGGGGAGGATTCTCCTGGGGACGTCCCGTCGATGGCTTTGCTCCGTTTGATTTGGGCGACGCTGGTGGTGCTGCCTTTGGTGGCCGCCCACTTCGTGACCCACTCCTGTGGACATTGCCTCCTGCGGGATGTATGTTCGGCCTCCCACTTCCATGGGGCCTTTTCCATACCATTCACATAGAGGATTTGCCAGTTTCCAGGATTCTCATCCGCCTCTGCTTTGTCCTCGCCAGTGGACCAGCTCAGTCACCCGGAAGTACATCTACTGGAGTTGTACGATCCCGTCATGGTCCTCCAATTTGGGTGCCACTGTGCTGCTCTGCCTCCACCTGCTATCTTGGCCTAATTCTGTATGCCTGGTCTCTGCCAGGTTAGGTATTGTTGGGGGGTTTCTTTGCTTTTATGTTTGTTTTCTTTTCCTTTTTGGTTTGTATTTCCTAGCGTATTCCATTTTTTTGGGGGGCCCGCCTTCGTTTGGGGTTTTTCAAAGCTTGTTCGGGGTCCCTTTTTGTGGTTTGAGGGGGGGTTTGGGGTACCCCTCTATCTTAGAATGGCCTTAGGTCTGTAAAGATTGAAGAGTTTAATTGGGGTCATCCCTCTTAAACTTTCTCAAATTCTGTATTAGGTTAAGTTGCCTCATTGGTTCTGGGTCTTCCAGAACCTTCCAAATGAGGTGACATGTAAAATCAAAATACAATATTTTGACACACTTCGTTTTTTGATTTCACTGACAAATGTTTTATGGTTTGGGGATTTTAAAGACTTAGGTCTAAGTTAATCTGAATGAAAAAAAAATATATTTTTCGTGCTCGTTTGACTGGAGGTTTTCTTTGGTGGAAACCTCCTTATCTTCCTATGATTATTTTGTGAAAAAGGCGTTTTCTTTGAATAAAACAAATACCATGTTCAGTTTGAATACTATATCGGCTTTGCCAATTTTTATTTCACTTGAACCAAGTACATGTCAATAGGACAAACTTTGAATTTATGTTTATGTCGACAGTTGCCTGATGGATATGTCAGCAACCATCGCATTCTGCTTTTTTCTGGTAATTAAACAGTATTTAACTACCTGATGCCATATGCCTGTTCAGAGCTCACAATAGTGGGGACTACCACGATGAAAGGGATGTTCAACATTTTGAAAATGCTCGCCTAAACTCCCCCAGAATAGCATAATAGTTATGGATAACGTGCCATATCACTCGGTTCAATTGAAAAAATTTCCAAACAAAGCTTGGAGAAACGATGATATTCAGGCGTGGTTGGATTCTAAAGGACTAATTTGGCATGAAGACATAATAAAATTGGAACTTCTAAAGGTAGCTGAACCTCTGCGTTCTGTGCTTGAACCGTGTAGACAAACTTGCATCAGATGCTGGCCATGAGGTTTAGAGACTACCACTGTACCACTGTGAGCTAAACACTATTAAGGTCTGGGCATTTGTTAAGGGTTTTGTTGCTGCCAACAACAAAGCCTTAAAACAGAGTCAAGTACAAACACTAACTAACAAAGGCATCGCAAACGTGACCCCGCAACTATGGTCTAACTATGATACACATACAATTACAGTAAAGCAGAAATGTGGCAAACAGATCCCATGTCGGAAAATGTGATTTATAAGTTTATTATAGGACTGAGACATCGAGTCTAGCGAAAGTGATAATGGCATCCAAGATCCTGGCCCAGTCTCGGATTATGCAGCTGATGATGACATGGACTGCATCCCTATTTCATGGGATGACATTTGGGATTAGCTTTATAATTTAATGACAATTGATGAAAACGATTTTATGTACAGCAAAAATAAATTTTCATCAATAAAATCTTATTAATAATACTTGTTTTACAATATAATTATTGAAGTTTTTTTATTACTTGTTAACCACTCAAATTTCTACTCAAATGTTCTTTTAAACAAATTAATAGTATATCTGGAAAATAAATGATGCTGAGGTGTATAAAAAAGATACAAGATAGCCAAATATATGATTGTTTAGCAGTGGTGCCAAATCCAACAAAACGTTAGAAATCCCCTATTTGATGAGTAAATTGAATAAATAATAATAATAGTAATAACACTTAATGTTAGGGTGTTTTATCCTATATACTTAATCCATAAATAACCATTCTAAACAGTATAACATTTTATATATCGTTATTTGTAATTTTGAATGGCGTTAATTATAGTACATAATCATATCCCACTGGTCATCATGGCTTCCATACAATATGATACGATATGATATGTGTGCATGAATACAAATGGCTACATTTTGCGATGCACCCTGCACCAGGGGGCACTCGCCCACCTCACTATTTTAAGGTGAATACGACTGTATGCCTGAAGAAGACCACCAAAGACGAGGTTGTAAATTGTGAAACAGGTAACCATCTGTATACGTCCAGAACCTGCTGACGTGCCATGGAGCATTGGCCTTAATTTAATGGCTGAAAAGCAAGAGCTGTCATACTATAAGAGTTCACGGACGTGTTTGCTGTTGACATGTCAGAGTTAGGCAACTCTTCGATAGTTATGCATTGCATGGAACTGAGGAAATCAAATAAACATGTACCATGCGAAGAAGAATGGATCGGAGTAAGCCAACCAAAAAATGATCTTAACCTTATCGAATATGCGTGGGACGAGGATAAAGAAGTTGTGAACTTCAATGGGAGGTTAAGTTAATCGTCATGAGAAATTCATTATGAAATTAATAGCCCAATAATTAATAGTATATTACAATAAAATATTAAGTTGAAGATGTTTAGACTTTGTATTTGCATTTTTTGCACACTCAAAATGATCACATTATTAAAGGAGTTGGTGAACATCATAGATAAAGCAAGAGTTACCTAAAATATTCCCCATCGAATTTTGAGTTATTCCTGTTGTTTATGCCTTGTTACCCTCAAAAACTGAAGAATATTATAATCATTGTTTGTCCAGCTCAATAACTTACAATCTAACTTAGCTCCAGCATTTAATGATTATGGATTTTGAGCTAGCTGATATCAATGCTTCCAAGAAATGCTACCGGGACACTGCTGTTCGTGTTCAACGTATTGTACATGAGTATGATAATTATGAAAGCATTGATTACCTTCGAGGATTGGCCAACAATTTAAACTTTTAATTAAGTTTTCACGTGTAAATTTTAATGATATGATTGAAAAACAATGATTTTGCATTTATTATTAAGAATATCTGATGACGATGTTTTGAATAAAGGTGAATTTTATTCATGATTAATTTATCCTGACGATTAATTAGTTCCCGATGAAAATCATACGATAAATTTCGTCAAGATTAATTTCCCAAGATGAATTTGATGGATACCGTTAGAGAAACATGGACTGTCTTGCCAATGGGTTGGTTCCCCTCAAATTGGACAACAAAACCGAACAACTGCTTATGGCCAACAACACTGACCATAATGCGTGGCTATGAGGCAAGATGACTGTAGGACAAGCAGTGTCGACTCAAGACTGAGATTACTAAGCTTGAATGAGATAACCTGATGAGGACAAGGTAGTAAATGGTGCAACAGGTAACCATCAGTAGGAGTCATGAACCTGCTGACCTGCCATGGAACATCGGCCCTAATCTGATAACAGCAAAGCAAGAAGAGCTCTTACTGTCTACGAGTTCAGACATGTTTGCTGTAGACCTGTCAACATGTCTGACTCGGGCAAATCTTTGATGGCTGTGCATTGCAGCGATATGCAAGGGTTACTACTAATGCATATGCCATCTCGACAAACTGCCAAACATACGAGCAGTGATCAACAATGAACTAGATGCCAGGTTATAAGATGATATGGTGCATCCAAGCAGAAGTTAATATACTAGCTCAGTGGTCATTGTGATGAAGAAAGATGGAGGGATGCATTTCTGTGTAGAATATCGATGCTTTAACGAGTGGACCGAAATCGGCCAGTATCCCTTGTCAAGGATCTTCGACACCTTAGATTCATTATCACGAGCAAATTACTTTTCGACACTCGACTTGGCAAGTGGATATTGGCAGCTTAGTGTTGCAGATCAAGATATCGAAAAGACCGCATTCTCCTGTCATCAAGAAATTTTTCGAGTTAGTCCGAATGACCATTTGGTTATGCAATGCACTTGCCACAAAGCAGCATGCATTTGACATTCTGCTGGTCGGAATTATCTGGGAAGCACGCCAGATCTACCTCAATAATGTCATCACCTATGGTACCATTTTCACGATAATGTTACCTTTATGGCATATTTTTTATGCTATTTCGAAGTGTGGATTTGAAACTTTAACCATCAAAGTGCTTCTCCAGGTATGACAAGGTGTCCAACCTTGGACATCTAGTTTCTGGTAATGGTGTTAAGCCAAATCCAGGAAAGCTATAAGCCATCCAGAAATTTCCAAGACCAAACACTTGAACAGAGCTATGCAGTTGCTTGAAACTCATTAGTTACTACAGGAAATTTATTCAGAACTTTGCAAGAATAGCCTCCCCTCTACATCATTTAACAGGTGAGTTTCAATCCAGTGTGATGCAAGATGTGAGACTGCCTTTGAGGAGCTGAAAACATTGCTGACCAATGCATCAGTGTTTACTACATTCGATCCAACAAAGACAATTTCCTTGTCTACTCTATAATTGTGTGTAATGCTGTACAAAGGAGAAAAGCAGACAAACAGGTGCTTGTGTACTCATCCAGAGGCCTGAGCCATCAAGTAAAAATTTACAGAATACCTGAACTGACAGCTTTGGTGATCATCTGGGCATTTAAGAGCCATCACTACCTTCTGGTACACCACTTTTTCATCATAACGGACCACCATTCATTGTCTAGCTTGAAGAATTTTAAAATATTTAAAAGGCAAGCTGGAAAGGTGGATGCTCGAGGTTGCAGACACCAATGCTGGATTTACAAGTGGGAAGCTAATTTAGATGCTGAAGCTTTGTCCAGATGTCACTTGCATGTACAGCCTGTTTTGACACATGTCCATTGTAGAACTACATTAATTGGTAGAGCAGCATTTTTTAATTGTGCAAAGTCCAGTAATCAAGCCGTTAAATGAACGTAAATGTTATGTCCAAGAACTCGGCAGAAATATTTGACCACTTGGTTCGTGGGTGCCTTACATGAACATCGTAACACCAGAACAGACTCAAAAGCCCATCAAGCACTATATCCATCAAGTACTGATATCCTAACTGACCAATCCAGAGCTGCCAAAAGTGCCAATAGAATATCAACATACAGAAATGAATTGGTTACTAGAGTCAAATTCACACTGAGAACCGTTCCGAAGCGCATGTCGGCAGCGCACCCTGGGTAAAGGAGCGGGAACTCGAAATTCAAAATTGGCAGACTTGGATGTAATTCCTTATTGGCTTCTTTGCAAGCCCGCCATTGGGAAGGAGGTAGCTATATCATATCGTATCGAAGCGTATCATTGTGATGTCATAGCTTTTGCACCAAAGTGTATTCGTTGGCTATTTTAACGAATACCGTCTGCACAATAAGAACATTGACAACAAGCATATTGTGCCACATCCAGGTGATATTAGGAAACATTTATTTTTGGTTTTACAAACTATTTCAACTATTATGATGCAGCTAGAGAACTATTTTGTAATGCTACGTATGTGCACAGGCAATGCACTCCATGACGCTTTTGCCACTTTCCTTATTGAGCCAATAAGGAATTACATCCTTGTCCGCCAATTTTGAATTTTGAATTCCCGCTTCTTCACCCAGGGTGCACTTCGGGACGGTTCTCAGGGTGAATTTGACTCTAGGTAAATCAGAATGTTCTTTCTTAGATTAATCGAATGTAACACTAAAGCAGTGTTCCAGGCACTGAAGATGACAAAAAAGGCAACCACAAGGGCTTGTAGATAACTGATGTAGTCAATGAAGCTAAAAAGGACAAAGTGGACTTGCTTGTCCAGCCAATGGAGAAGATCCATCGACCCAATGTGCAGATTATTCTAGCATATATTGCAATCTGAAGATGTCATTGCAGACCAGACTGGCAAAGTGGGTGTGGTGGACCAATTGCTACCCCTCGAAGGCATCACTCCACTGAGTATACCAATGCGATGTCCCAGCCAAGGACGACCCAAGTATGTCAACCCACTCTTCAGTCAGTTCACTCACCCACCGTATCGAAGTGCTGATGATGAGATTGACCTCCACTGGACTCAAAAGCTCATCCCAGACCAAGAATAGTGAAGGAACTTTGTCCTTAAATTAAATGCAAAGGACAACAGGTTCTAGTGAGTATTTATGTTTAAAACAGGTTCTGAAAAGACAAGTCTTTGAAATTAAAGTTGCTATACTGTAGTCCTGTGTGCAGTTAGGGTTAAAATCATAGTCCTGCCAAATATTTTTAAATCAATTTGGTGCTACCAGTCTGAGTGCATTTACAAGGGAGGCTAACTCCATCAATCAACGGACCTGGTGGAGCGCCGCGAGTCGGGACACTGCAACCCAAAAAGTCATGATTTTTATTAATGAATAAGACAGCAATGAAAGCTAGTGAAGCAACTTTTGATGAGCGATTACCGAGTGACTGTCATGCTACAATAGCAACACATGGAGTATGCTATTGTGATTCTGGGGCATCCATTTCTCAACTTGGGCAGTCACAGGAAGGCAGGTGTACCCAGATTGGTACACAAGGTATTGGACTTACAACAAAGCTGAATCTTGATCAATTGAGTTGTTGACCTGGAGGTCAAGTTAAGAGAATAAGCATTTTGCCTCCAGTTCTATGTAATGGATGACAGTAAAACAGCAAACACCTGGTGTGAGTTGGCTTTCAACATGCTCAATTCAAAGTTACAAGGCCTGGTCTTGACAATGTTAAACCCATCACAGCCAATTTTCCTGCAACCAGATGCTTCTACACAGGTCCTAGGAGCAGTATTTTTACCAAGATTGTGCACAAATAGGATTCCGCACATGGATACTGGTGTCCTGTCAAGATGCTTTCTTCAAGTGGGAACCAAAGATAGCAAGCATCCAGTTAATGTAACCATGGCTGTCGACGAGATTGAGCAAAAAGATGATATCTTAGTTTGAGTCACAACTATTGAGTCATGATCTAAGTGTGCTATAGCATAATCAACAGATTGCTGTACTTGCTTGAGAATGGCGATGATTTTAACCAGATTGGGGTTAGAAATGCCAAAAGCACTTATTGCAGATCATGTGAGTAGGTAATGACTAAGATGTAAACTCACTTAAGAACTGCAAAGACTTTGGTTAGACTGAGATGAACCTTCCACTGGCCTGGGATCAAGAACGACATCAAGCAGGAAGGACGTGCAACAGTTATCAATGAATAAAACTACCTGAGTGGCAAGCAAACTATTACAATCTTGCCCTAGGGAACTTTAGTCAGCCATTGGGAGCCAGATTTCATCAGACTACTTCCTAAAAGGCATGAATGGACTGAAGTACATCCTGATAGCCATCAACAACATGAGTTTTATTGTAGTGCTAGTGGCATGAGCCAGTAATAGGATAGCATTTTTTATTTTGGTATGAGAACTGAACCAACAGTTCAGATTGGTCCAAGTTTCATGACAGGCATATCATGGCCTATAACACAAGCATCTAGGCACCAGTAGAATGGATACACGCTATTTTTCCTGATACATGGTTTCAACACAGCCACAGCAATCAAGTTTTGCCCCACTTGTCCGAGATATCCGAACCAGAGCATTGCAGAAGCTTCAAGAGAGCCAGAGATGACCAAGGAATGTGTATGCCACTAGTCATAGGGATTCCACATAGCACATCAATGATTGGGAACTCAATATGGACCTAGCCTCTACCTCAGGACTTGCAACAAAGCTGCAATCTCCTTTTAAAGGTCCAGCAAAAACAGTTGAATTCCATGATGGTCTCAACTACATGTATGAGTATCACAATTGTTGGGAATTGATGACCAAAAAGCGCGAGTTGCTTGCCCCTGTGAATGCTTCCCCCCAGCGCATTTGCGTCTGTTTGTGTCAGCGCGTGGCGCCATCTAGTGGTGAATCGGCACAACTAATTTTGAATCTTGCACATGCGCAATAGAGGACAAACAGCTGATTGTTTGTCACTCGCCCCAGTGATTTAAG
>JAQIXP010003488.1:0-12954 GCA_034700285.1 Proteroiulus fuscus
TGACATCGCGGGCCGGATTTGGCCCGCGGGCTGCTAGTTGGTAACCGCTGCTATAGACCATATTCTCCCCTCTCCTATCATAGACAAAAATCCTGCCAAAATAACAATAATACAAGAAAAAGTTAAAAAAATAAACCAATTTTTTCAGGAATGGACCCAAGGTGAAATGACATCCAATCAAATCCAATTTAAATATTAAAGAATCACAAAATTTCTTGGGTGCACGCATCTTTAAATCGGCAGTACATTAATTACTTTTAAAGATTTATGATATTTAATGATAATTAATCGATGGAATAATAGTAGATTATGGGTTACATTCTTTTATCTTTTACTTACTTTTTTTTTTGCAAGGGAAGATAATATTAGCCTACACTAACATTGTAAAAATATAACATTTTGCAAAACAAAATTTCCAAAAACAGTCTTAGGTATGGCCTAACGTAAATTGAGATATTTCTATAGAAATGACACATTTTCAAAAATAAACTTTAAAAAATTTGGAGAAACAACCACCATTACATGTACTTCACTTTCTACACTTTAAAATATGGTTCACGCTGACGTTTAGTGCTATAGGCCTACATTTCTAAATTGGGAATGTAAACTAAGCGTTTATTTTTAGAAATAACTTTTGGGACACGTACCCCAGTGAACTCCGCTCTGTTGCCTTCTTCATCACTGTAGGGAGGAAGCCAGAGCTTTATTCGCTCACTGTTCAACTTATTCTTGACAAGTGTTGAAATTGTTGCATTTAGAAGATCGTTCGACATTTTTAATTTGCTATAAAGACAAAGGGAGCAAATGAGAGTAACAATATTCCAACATGCAAAACTATCATAAGCAAAATGTCTGCATGGATACCGCGTTAGCATAAGTATGACTCCCCCCCCCTTTCAACAAATTAAAAAAAACCAGAAAATATTGCAAAATGCTGAAAAACGGCCTCAAGGGTAGGCAATTTTTACATGCCGAGCTCCCCTCAGAAAAGTTTTTAAAATAAGCCACTGTGATACCATACCAGCCCTAATATTATAAACAAAAAAATCATTCTTAAAACTGTTTTGAGATCACAAGAATGACTGATGTTCAACAAAGTTGTTCTGCAACTGGTCATTTAAACTCCACACTATTTATTGCAATATAATTTGTATTTAATTGTTTTCAGCCCAGATTTTAGTCCTTGCAATTCACATTGAGTTCACCAATTGGATTTGCGCCTACTCAGAACTTTCGTTCTCAAAATTTTCTTTCTAAGGATGCAGTTCACTCTTGACTCGATTGAAACATGCTTATACAACTTTAAAATATTATTTCGTTTATAACAACTTCAAAATTTTGCAACACTTCGAGCTCAGCAGAGCAGGGATTTCTCTGGACAATAACAGAGTAGAGATCAAATCTTCAGAAAGACTTTTCCCTGAAAGTTGCCTAACCCGAAAATTCCTCTTTCCCCTTGTTCCAATTAAATTGCAAATATCAAGATTTCTAATTGTCCTTGTAAAGTAAACAGGTGTAAGGGACGAATTTTAACAATTACTCAAATCAAGGAGCCCAGGGGCAGGGGTCAAACTTCACAAAACAAACGCTGATTTTTAGTTTAACATATCTGGAAATGTTGAAGTCTAAAAATTCCTATTTAGTAAGCCATTATCTTCTATTTTTCCTTTACTTGAATCAACGATCCTCGCTTGAATTAGTTGAAATGGTACTCAAGGTATTATAATACCGGTACATGCATAACATAAGATCATAGCCAAATCATTAGTTCATGCTTGGACGGTTCATGCTTATACCCAGCTAGCAAGGCCATAGTTATACTGACAGACATTGTACATAAAAATCTAATATGATAAAAAAAATTATACAGCATTGTATGCCCATAGACTACGGTATGAAATGATTCTCACATTATCGCTGACAACGGTATGCCATTAAATTTGAATCAACTTACCAAGGATTCGCTGTGTCACGCTGATTCTGACTGAAGGAGAAAACACGGTTAAGCCTAACTTGTTCATTTCATTATACACTACTTATTTTAAGTTATTTTAAATTTCCGACTTCAATAAGCTCTTACAAACCTTACAGTAAAACTCTAATTTATAAATCTGTAACTGACAATCGCGATTTTCTTAGTAAAACCTCGAAGAAAGACTGATCCCACTAATCCTCGTCAACAGTCTCAACGTGACTAAGACAAGGCAGCCTGAAAGCACGTGCTGAAATCCATACCAGAAAGCTGAATGAAATTGCAGTGCACTATCCCTAATTCAGTTTACCGTATTTATGAAAGGGATTCCCACTAGAGGACACTACGCACCGTAGTCAAGCATTATAGCTCCATGACAATAGTTCAGAAATAGCACACAGGTAGTGATGGCGCTAGTTACTGAGGATTTTATAATAATGCAAAGCTATTACATAATAAAAACGTAAATGAATAAAATTTCAATAAAATCGCATTTATGCAAGTGTTATTAAATTTTAAATTTTCTGAATTTTTTTACTGTAGTAAGCAATATCATCGATCACATTTATAGAATTAACGTAATTCTTTTAATTAAGAGAAATAAGATAATTAAAATGTTATGCTTATTCTGCTTCTCCTGTCTGCTTGATGGTTTGGAACTGGGGAGAATTTCCCCCTCCCCCCTTACATAGATTTTCAATAATCAAAATGCAGAAGTACGCATGCTCAGTTCGCAGTGATTGCCATGGTAACTGTTATGCAAATAATAATGTAGGAGGTGCAGAGAAGATGATGCAGATCAGTGATGTTATAATAAATTAATATATTACGGTAATTATAATTTTATTTGAGGTTAATTATATTTAAATTGTTAAAATAGTTAGCACATAAAACAAATTAGCTCAATAAAATGCAGCAAACAAACAGCTCATCAGTAATAAGACAACCATAGGTTGTGCAATGATGGTTTGCCTATTTCATTAAATTTCAGGGGTAATTCATATTTCTTATAATTAAATAATACCGGTAAAAAAAAGTTATATTGGAAGCAACACTTTAAAAATAATAATGGAAAATGATTCTAATTAGTATTAAAAAATTAAAAGTTCTGCTTACTGGGTTGCTTCATAATTTATTTTGCTTTTTCACTTTATATTTTAATATATTTTTAATATATATAATAATATATATTTTATTACAAGATAATGCTTTCTATAAGTTGTATTAATCAGAGAATTAAACATTGCCACTTCAAGATACTGTAACTTAAATTCCAAAGGATTTATGATTTTTAGTAAAATTCATTTATCAACTGAACGTTTTAATTTTTTTTTTTTTTCGGTTTAACATTTTTCAAAAGATGGACAAAACTAGCAGTCCTGTAGATGCATTTAAGGACCTAGAAAATGACTTGAGGCGAGCCATCCAATTTGACAACACTTATCAACTTCAAAATGCTGCAAAATTTCGAGCAGTTAATCAAAATGTTGAATCATATGAAGAATTCAAGTGGGAAATGTTTCTATATTCATTACTGGTCACTTAAGATAATCTACCTATAAATCATCCATTTGAATTTACTTACATGTACAGGGAAATGGTAAATGCAGCCCATTTGCAGCCAATAAAAGAAGTTGACAAACAAGCCATGCGATCATTTAAGCCAGTAATATGGAATCCATTGGTTAATTCTCAAAATGTGACCAACGTAGGTGCTACAAAGCCTGGAATAAATGAGAAGGTGAATTTTTTTCCCTTCTGTTTCTTTACATTTTTTGTCTAAATACAGCGTTTAATAATTTTAATTTTACCAGTTTGAAGTGCCTTTAAGTCCACAAAATTACCAAGAATTTGTCAAAAAATGGAAGAGCAATCTTCCAATGAGCGAGAAGTTCACAATGCTCAGAAATGTTTGTGCTGGCTGGCTTGCCCGCATCTTGGAGATGGAAATGAGTTCTTGTACTTTAGGCCATCTTCTAAAAGTACTACTTCATTTTGAAAACTCTCAAAGTGATTATGAATTTGTGGTCCAAATGCTTAACGCCATTTCAGAAGCAAGTCGATTTCAACTTACTTTGGATTTTCTTTCCAAAGGAGAAATCAAGGATTGTACATCTCTCTTTCAACTTCTAAGAGCTCGTCTAGAACACTATCCAGATATGGAAATCAAAGAGACATTGAATCATCTGGAAAATAAATATAAATTCTTATAAAATGAAATGTCTTGCATGTAGCTCATATGTATTTATTTATTAGTAAAAGAAAATTATTAAATTCATCTTCACTGTCTTAATTCACTTTTCCTAGACATTTTCTGCTTTAAAATTTATACATTTAGTTTCAGACAAAATGTGAGCATAATGACAATAACTTAGTTAATTTTAGTATTCTCTATTTAGAATAAAGAGGAATTATTATTATTATACTGAAAAAGATGCCTTAAAATGACACTGGACATTTGAATGTTTAAAAGAAAGTATGTATTTCTAGCCGCCTGTAATTTTGTTGATCCCATAATGGTTAGATCCTTACATAGCTATGGTGAAAATAGAAGTTGAAAACATAAATGCTAGAGTTTTAAACAGAAAATTACACGCAAATTAGGCATAATAAAATTCATTTATTTATATACATAATGACTGGTTATGAACTGAAATGATAATTAAAAAATTTGGTGGCAGATATTTTCTAACCGAATCATAATTTGAGAAGTAGGCTTTGTTATTCAAGACAATTGCTCTCCTTTCCCTCGCGTAATTAAATGCTGGAATTGCCTTCAAAAAGTAGTAGGTCTTCAGATTGTGGGAATTCCCCCTACCACAAGTCATATTGATGCCATTTGAAATTTTGATGCCATTTGAATTTGAAATTTTTTCCATCTTAAAGAAACAGGTATCGGTACACTGACAACCTACAGCCATGACAACGTAAAATACATAGTGATTCATAAACATAACAAACAACTTGACTACTTCAATAAAGTTTTATCTTGGTTGTATCGATGGCCACTTCAAGGAAGAACCAAGAGTGATTGCAACTGCTATTAATTACATGAAAAATATTACAAATCTCAGAAAAGTTGGAGCATCAATGGAAAAACAGGAATGACTTCCACAACATAAGATTAAGATACCTAATTTTTATTTATTGATTTTTTGCTAAAACTTAAGATTCATTTAACAAGAACTAAAATTAACTAGTTAAATGAATTTATGTGAACCAATTTATGTTAATCCAAAGTACCCATTACTTAAAAGAGTTTTTTAAGCTTGCATGATTTAAAGGATAAATCAGATGGCATGAGCAGGAAGGGTATGGTGTAGCCATGTGATTCAAAGTACGTATTTTTATTTTAATACATTTCCTTAAATTAATATATTATAATCTTACTGTTCTTACAATTTTATAAAGTCCCATACTAAGAAGATCAAATGCTAGATGTTTCTGAAGAACAATTGGTCACGTTTACGTCTATCCAGTTTTACATTGGTCAAGTTTTACGGCCTGAAAGAAAAACTTAGAAATTAAAAATCATCTTTGCGATTTTATAATTTCGTACCACTAAAATCGATGAAGCATACCAATATTCAAAAATAAGCACAAACCATGCTTCTCTTACTATAATTAGGAAAATCTCCATTGCTGGGAAGGTTTAACGTCACAGGTATTATTTGATGGTTGGGAGTCTCGCTTTGTAAGTGACACATAGCGCCTCAATGTTGGATATGGCATTTTGTAGTAGACTGCAGCTTTTCGGATAGACAAACCTCCTTGAACAGCTTTAATTGCATTTTGCATGGTTTCTACACTCCAGACAGAATTGGAGCGAGGTGTGATGGTGTAGCCCCCAACTAAAAATACAAAAAAGTGGAAGTTAACATTGACATTTGTATCTGAAATAGACATCCCACCATGACCAGCCATTCATTCATATTGAATGTCATGCAAGAAAGTATATTAAAGTATAGAAAATCACCAATAATAAGGAAATATAGGTTTCCAATGCATTTTTGATTGGAGACTTGTACAAGAAGGTACTCCTCACTCACAAATTATTCTATTGGGCATCGATGTAAGTGAAGAACTATGTTGTAACCTGTAATGGTTATTTCAAAAACGTTCTATCATATTGCAAATATGCAAAACCAAGCAAAATTTAATTAGTGAAATTAAATATTTTTTACCGATAATTACAGAATTTCTTTAAGAAATTTGATTATTAGAGATTCTGCCTGTCTAGTGGGAGGTTTGGTATTTTTGCAAAAAAAGTTTTGTTATGCTAATCTCTTCACTTTCATATTATCTGGATTGTTAGATGTTTCAAAAACCATGAATTGTAATTGTATTACAGTCTTACACCATTCCTGATAGCCATTTTTCCTCCATTTCAACCATATTAGATGCATTTCTAAATCTTCTAAGACGTATGAAACAGTGTGCTGGTCCCGAACACGAAGTAAAAGCATGTTCTGTTAGTTATCATAACCTGCAACCGATTGACATGTTTCGGACAATGAAAATACACAAAGTATCTGTAAATATGACATGATGGTATTAAATTCAAATTTTATAAAATATATTTGCATTTACAAACTTGTTCTGCAGACTTTAATTAACAGATTTAATAATTAAGGTATCATCAGGACACCATTATGCCATTCATTAGAAAGATTTAATACCATATTGAAAGTACTTTTCTTCAGGAATTAAGGTGTTTCATTACAGAAGGTCCATATCAGGTTCGTGATTGTGGCTGTTCGTCGTTATAATGCTATCTCCGATTGTATGACATCTTCCACGGCAATTTGCATTTCGTTTATATGCACATCTCCAGTAATTTTTGTTTGCTTTAGTTGTGTCCTTCCGATATCTGTAGCCATCATGAACAAGATGATCATATCCATGTTTACTTTTAACAAACTTCAACTGCTGACCTAATAAAAAATATGGTTAGCAATGACGTTACCATTTGCATCTACAATCCCTCTTAATTTAGTAAACAGAATCAGATCTCAATCAAAATTGCAAGTCAGCAATAAAAGTGAATCGATTCACTACAGTTCTACGATGCTTTAAAAAGAATAGCAAATACATTGATCAATATAAGCTAATTTAAAAATGCTTGAAAATAATATTGCACAAGAAGTCAATCCTCACTCACAAAATTATTTTCCTGACCCTTTGCAAGACTATATATAGTATGCAAATATTCAATAGTACCGTATGAAAATATTGAAGCCTAGCTCTGCAACTGCCATAATAGAGATTAATTACTTTACAATTTTATATCAATTGGTATTTAATTGGATGTGCATAGTGAATAGTTTAATTATGTACAAACCATTTTTGAAAGAAAAATAATGAACAATGCAATTTCAATTAACAATTATAGGGCAAGATCTCCCTTAAAAAAATCCTTTTAACCAATGGATAATATAGTGGGGAAAACGTATTTCCAAAACGGTCACAACCATGTTCTGTCTAGCTATTTAATATAAATATAAAAAAGTTTAAAAAGTAATTGGGCAACAAAAAATAACGTCATCAGGAAGCACTTGCCCATGATGCAATAACTTCACGTCCAAAATGTTGCACGCTTATTTCAGTTTTGATTGTTCCATATAGACTTCATTGAATTGATCATAGAATGATAGAAACCAGAGGGTGTTTGAGTGCATGACTGCAGCTCTACGGCAAACTCCATGTTGTGTTTTTACTTCTTTACATTTCAATATAGTCAGAACATAGTTTTAAAATGTTGGGGAATGCATTTTTTTCTCATATTATTGTCCGTTCGTACACAGTTTTTTTAGGGTGATCTTTCTCTTTAATTAAATAAAACGAAACGTTGTCATGCTGATATTTGATTTGGTAAGATAGCATGCAGTAGCACAAAAATTTAGAACTCATGACTTGCAACGATACAGCAAAAACTGACCAAAAGCAGCAAAAATTTAGCGCAAGGCACCTTAAAAATTTTCAAATTCAATAACTGTAAAGTTCATTTTACAATTTTCCCTTACTTCGCCAAATATATGCTTTCAGAAAGTTAAAAATCACTAAATCATTACTATAACTTCAGAAATTAAATAATAAAATGAAACCAAATTTTTAATGTACATGTTGACAAGTTGAAACAAGACATTTTTCTAAATATTCTTTTTGTAAATCAGCAATAAGATCACACAAAACTTAGGAACTGGTTTTTGGGAATGACCAATGGATTTTAGAAACACATTGTTCGCTTACTCGTAGTTTGGCATATTTTAAGGAACTTGCGTTGTACGCTCTGCATCTGGTGAATGATTATGCCCTGCTTTCACAAACACTGAATTGCCAACAGTGTGACACCTTCCACGACAACCAGTCTTCCTTGAAGTCACACATCTCCAAAAAATCTTAGACAAAGAAGCTCTTTCTTGCCAGTATCGATAACCCTCATGGATAAGATGGTCGTGTCGCTTCACGCTTTTTACAATCTTCAGTGATGACACTAACAACACTATAAAACAGATGTTGAGTTTGTAGTGATTAAAGCATTAGTTATTTCCAAGATTTACTGTAATAGATTAGCTTTGCTAGATTCCACTTTACCAATGCTTAAAATTTATTAAAGTGGTTAGTCAACATTTAGGATAAACTATCTATATATACACTGCACCTCAATTTCATACAATTTTCAAGCCTGCCTTTGCAATCAAATGCTAAAGTAAATTCGAGGACTTTTTTCAGCATGTTTCGGGCGAATTGCAATTAAAAGCTAATGTCCTTGTCACTTTCTAAGCAGACAATAAAATTTATAAATACTTTTCTGTTTTCTCACTCACAAAATTACATTTGGTAACTATACTTTCATGCAAGAGCAATTTAGGAAAACCTATATTAGTTTGAATTTTACCATATTTACAAATGTAGAAGCAGTACAGGACATGATAATTGATAGTAATAAACTTTTTTATTTACACTTCAGATGCATACAGCAGTTTGTTCACTGCACTGAAGTAAAATACGTCAGCCACCCTAAACTTCAGTAAAAAAAGAAGCAAAATAACAATAACGTTGATAAAAGGCTGCATGGTACTTATTTGAAAAGATACATTTATAGTCCAGAAGTCAAGTAGGCTAATGTTATTTAAGGATCATTTTGTGGATAATATTTGATGTATTACGTAGGGCCTACTTGCAGAAAATATATTGCAGCTGTGGACATTGAATTGTACCTTTATAAAAATATTCTTTTACAGTTGCTGTTAGAAATTTTGCCGAGATCGGGTTAGTTATAAGTTCGATGTTTTGAAAAGGCAGACATTTCTAAAAGATGAATATCTGGTTCGTGATTGTGCTCTGCTATCAGAATCAATTCATTGCCAATTGTATGACACCTTCCATGGCACAGGTTTTGTGCTCTACTCACACATCTCCAGATAATTTTGTTTGAAAAACAATTAGTCCTTTCTTTAGTGTATCTATATCCTCTTTCGACAAGGTTGTCGTGCCCTCTTACGCCTTTTACAAACACCAAGGGTTCGGCTATCAAGAAAACAATCATTAGTCAACATTCCACAAAGTAATGATCTAATTGTCAATCAGAAGTCATTTTATTCT
Organism: Proteroiulus fuscus; assembly: GCA_034700285.1. Classification (NCBI taxonomy): domain Eukaryota; kingdom Metazoa; phylum Arthropoda; class Diplopoda; order Julida; family Blaniulidae; genus Proteroiulus; species Proteroiulus fuscus. The sequence goes on from JAQIXP010003488.1 coordinate 9,578, forward strand.
TAAATTATTTATTAGCCAAATATTTTTCATGTTGGCATGCTAGCACTAAGGCAATCTTAGTGTGGTGCTGTAAAATTTATGCGATTGACTGATTTTAAAACTTTTGAAATGTTATAAAGATTTCCAAGCTTACTAAATTAAGTAAATGGTTAAATAATCAAAATTAAAATCACACTAATTTAAAATTTTTTGGCAGGTTATGCTTCAAAGCTTGGGACTAAGCATTAAATATATTGCAGCTGTAATTGTTTGCAACTCATTGTCTTTGCGTCATTAGCCAAGTTGAACTTTCGGAGAAAATGTGTTGGCATTACATCGTTCATCATGGATTTTTCATTTACGAATCATTCTCCTCACTCACATATATACATACATACGAATAGTCTTGGAAAAACAATATTGGGCTTTACGAATACTGATATATCCTAGACTTCCAATAATTCCTATAATGACCAATTTTTCTAGTGCATTGGGATAAATTTAATTCCATTAGGAAATCATCACAGCTCAATCTGACATGCAAATGATGAAATTAAAACAGACAAGGGAATAGAAATTGGTATTTAGCATATTTAGTGGATTTCATTGGAACAAGTCAAACAAGATTGTGTAATGTTTTGATACCACATTTATCAGCAGAGAAAAATCTCTCCCATATGTACATTAACTCAGCTCATAAAAAACTGTTTATGAAACATCAAGTAAGAAAACATTTTACTTATTCAATATTTGGTGTAAGAAATCTCAGCAAGATAGTTCCACTACAAACTGTAGAACGCAGTTTGACAATTTTACAGCAGAAAAACTAGTTTTTTTTCTCAGCTTTTCTGTGGAATTCCAAATCTTTAGTGCAGTTTTTATTTCATGCTATGACCTATTTACTACACTTTTAACAACAGAAAAGCTGCAGTTTGTAGTGGAACCATATTTGCTCACTTTTGTAAATTAAAATTGCAGAATGGGTCACTACTGTAGACCAGGATATTAAACCCAATAAATAAACATGAAAATTATAAACATATATCTGAACCCTGATCAATCAGATAACTGAATTTATGTAACCAATAAACAAATAACTCCATAGGCACATTCCTTACCTCGATGAAAAATATGTTAACTGCAGTGCCCCCAACTTGTGCCAAAACGTTTCCCTTATTTCTTACATTGTATAAAAGCCGTGCAACTGTCGTAAATTGTGTGATGCAGCCATTCGCAAAAGATAATCATCAGGTCTATGATTGTGGCTCTTTTTCAAAATCACCTGATCCCCACTCATATGAATTCGTGCACGACATTTGGTGGTTGTGCATTTCACACATCTCCAAATAGTCTTAGTCTCACAAGCTTTGTCTTTATGGTATCTAAATCCACCGTGAACTACATTGTCGAATCCTCTTGCACTTTTAATATACATCACGGGATGAGCTAACAAAAAATATATTATTAATCTTATTTTTAAGTAAATAATTCAAGAAGAATTGCACCATCAGCGACAAATATAGCATTTTAGAAGTTAATTTCTACCTAATTTGAATGTAAAATTGATAGCCAAAATTATAAATATATAATTATATTGTTGCCAATTTACTGTCTTTACATGCATTTTTAGTTATTTAATTATATAAGTATATCAACACAGGGGCTATGCATAAATGATATCACGCAAAAAATGACTTGCAATTCCCTCCCCTCCCCTTTTTAAATGATGGCACAAATGACCCCCCCCCCTCCTCCCCCTCTTTCACAGTTTCCTATCAGTCCCCCACCCCAAAGTGTGACATCACCTACGCAGAAGCCCAGAGTACAGTACGAGAGCATTGGACATTTTTTTCAACTAAAATAATTCAGGGGATATAATTCCAGAAGTCGTTCATTAGGTTGATGATTGTGACCAGATTTCATAATTAGTTCATTATTGCCAATTGTATGACATCTTCCACGACATTTCCTGTTAGCGCATTTCCAATGGATTTTATTTAAATGAGGCAGTTCATGATGTTTTATGTATTTATATCCTCCTTCAATAAGATTGTAACGTCCTTGATTACCATATAAGAACTGCAGTTCTCGGACGACTAGCAATTAAAAAAGCAAAGTTAGTTAATTTTACAGAAACAGATTTTATTAAAAAGAAAAAAAATTAAAGAGCCTTCACCACCATTTTCCATTCTATAGCTTGCATTAATTTACTGACTTTGCACAATCTCTCATATTTTGCATGTAACTTTAAAAAGTAGGACACATCCCTTCCCACCTTTGTATTAGGTAATATGTGGCCAACCCCCTTATAATTATTTCTTCTATAAGTTAACAATGCTTTAGATATATTTTTAGGCCTTTCATTTATTCAAGATTTTACGAAGAAACTTGCCATGAGTGATTTGATTTATAATAAATTTATTCCAATTTATTCCTAACAGAGTATAAAAGGCACTGATTCTCTTTCATACGTCCACACATTCACAGAAAAGAAAACATCAAAGGAAAATTCACAATTCTAAACTTGTGTTTTTTGTTTTTTCTAAGCTCGTAAGTATTTAAGAATGCGGTCGTCGGGGCCATGATTGTGCCCAATTTTAACATCTAGAATGTTACCAGTAGTATGACATCGTCCACGGCATCCTTTTTCCACACATTTCCAATGAATCTTATTTAAACTATGCACAGTGTAATGCTTCATGTATCTGAATCCACGGTCGATTAGGTTGTCATGTCCATTGAAACCTTTCAAAAACTGCAATGTGCAGCCTAACAATCAAAAGTGAATCATTAGAAGTGTGCCACATTGGACACCTTGGAGTGAAAGACTAGCCTATATATATATATATAGTAGATTTCACTTTACAAAACACCATCAAAATAAGGACTGCATTAAACTAATTTTAGAGTAAACATTAATTTTATTGAAAGTAAGACTATTGGGTAATAAACAGGAACTTCAAAATGTAATTCAATTTACTGGCTTTGCATCTATATAAATACACAACATCTATTTTTGAAATAAAAATTAACTGTATGCATGTTGATCTTACAACTATAGTAATGTCTGAGAACTACTCGTGAATTAATTACAGGTTTGGTAGCAAATAACTTTGCTTAAAATCAGTTATGCTCATTTGGCAAACAATAATATAGGGTGGAAATCATCAACCACATGAGTCCATTTTCCGAAAGTAGAGATATTTACATAAAAGTCAAGCTAAAGTGTTGCTCTATTCACTAAATCAATAAAAAATTAGGGGAAAATATGAAAAAGCTGCTTGCTCATTTTAACCACTGATGACATATGCTACATAGAATCATGCTCTGTACCCAAATTTTGTTATTGGGTTAAAGTGAACTCAAAAGAAAACTCTGTAGATTCCCTTCAAGGGAAC
>JAQIXP010003489.1:0-12953 GCA_034700285.1 Proteroiulus fuscus
AACTATATATTCTATAATTAATTATACTGGTAGCATATTATGCAGATATAAATATATATTTTTTATTCTAGAGTAACTCATTTTTAAATGACCAGTACAATTTTACTACTTCTACAAATTTAATTTATTTTCACAATTTTACTATATTTTAATAAAATTTGTAAGTTTCATATTACAATATGAATTTTGAATTGGTAAGTTTTTAATTTTGTCAGCAATTACTGGGACGTTTATTTGAGATTTACCCAATTTATTTGAAATTTTGACAATTTAGTTGAGATTTTGACAATTTAGTTGAGATTTTGTCAATTTAGTGGAGATTTTGACAATTTAGTTGAGATTTTGACAATTTAGTTGAGATTTTGACAATTTAGTTTAGATTTTGACAATTTAGTTTAGATTTTGACAATTTAGTTTAGATTTTGACAATTTAGTTTAGATTTTGACAATTTAGTTGAGATTTTGACTTTTTTTTAAATTATTGACAATTTTTGACAGATGTGCCCACTGGCGGATTTTGGGGTTTGGTTCGGGAGGGAAGGGGGGAACATTCCAAATATTCCAAAATTTTTGGCCATAAACAAAAATTAAAAAGGCTTCTGTAGGCATACATCATGAAAAATTAAAAAAAATTACGCCGCATGCGATTTTGTTTTGCTAAAAAACACTCAAAATAGGCTAAAAATCCCCAAAATTGCATATTTTCCCATTTTTTTTCAAAGTCTATGGTTTTGGGGGGGGGGGGAAAGGCGATCACCCGGATCGCCTTCCCCCCTCCCGAAAATCCGCCAGTGGATGTGCCAACAACTTTGTACAATTTTTCCAGCAAATTTTGACAGTTTGGCATGAAAATTTTGACCAGTTTTCCTGCAAATTTTGCTGTCGTCATAGTTAGCAACTTTTCGGTATTTTTGGTTGATCGTCGGCAAATTAGGTTGCTATCCCCCCTCCACTCCGCGTTATTACCTTTACTATATGCCTATGTATAAAGCCCAATTGACGTATTTGAATTTGGCAGTTAACTTAATTATGACAGTTGGGATCATGCAATAAGCAATTTTTAACATTATTTGGACACCAATTCAAAGCAATTGTTTTCAATTGTTACCAATTGTTATCAATGGTTACATTGTTATCAAATGATGCTTAATTAAGATTCCATTTTCTCACAATAATACAAAATATTTTAAATAAGTAAATAATTTCATATATAGGAAATTTACAATTTATCACAATTTTAACATTATTTTGACACCAATTCAAAGCAATTGTTTTCAATTGTTACCAATTGTTATCAAATGATGCTTAATTAAGATTCCATTTTCTCACAATAATACAAAATATTTTAAATAATTAAATAATTTCATATATAGGAAATTTACAATGGCACTTTTTGAATAATTTAAAGTTTATTGCAGAAATCTGGACAATTATTCTGAAATTATGCATAGTAATTAATTAATGACTTGATTAGTCATTAATTAATTAATATAAACAATGACAGAAATAAATTTATCTTGTTAAATGCTGGAATTAGCTCTTTTATTTGTCTTGAAAAGGATTTTCTTACTGGAATCTATTTTAATTATAACTACATGTTTTTTGGTTCTCCAAATCCGCAGGTCTATTCCTCACAACAAGCTAAGGGTATAAATACGGTTCAAACATACTACTTGTACTAGCATACGTACTACAAACAGAATTTGTAGGACTTAGGTTAGGTTAGTTTAGGCTATATAAAAAGTGAGTTTCATATTTTAGGGGGTGTATGGTAAGGGTGGTAGTTAATGAATGCTAGATTTAAAAATAAAATTATTTTTCAATAGATCTGCAATGGTATTAATTGATATAAATTGATTTGAAATGGTATTAATTGATATCAATGGATTTGAAATGGTCAATAAATATCAATTAATAACAATTTGCCAATTGTTTTAATTGGTAACCAATTCGAAATATCATTTCAATTCTACCAAATGATATCAATTGCTATTTTGAATTGATATTTCTACTTGGGGTGTTCGGTGGGATATAAAAGCTCATGGGCTAGTAATTCGATGTAGGCATTTATTGTTAGAATGAATAAAAATTACAATAAAATTTATAAATTATTATGTCCACTTGCAAGGTAACTGCTTGCCAATTCTCAGAAAATTAGGGAAATCAAGTAAAAAATAAGTGGTCAGGCAGTATTTATACAAATTTGTCTGCTTTGGTATACAGCTAGGCAAGTGTTGGGCAGATTTGTTTGTTATTAAATGTACATATTGGGAAAGAGTTTAAGGGCCGAGTGCACTAACACAATTTTAAAGTTTAATCTTAGATTAAATTATGCAAAACTAAGTTTATATGTCAGAGTGTGTGCACCAACCTTCTTTAATGAATAAACTAGGTTTAAACTGAGCTTTACTTAAACCCCTAATGTTGTGGGTTTAAGATGAGTTTAACTAACATGAGTTCACAAAGATGGCGGCATGCAGTGAGGATGAGGAATTCGATGATCTCACAGTTTTACATTATCTTTTTCGAAATCGTACAAGGGAAATTCGGGATCGAAGCAATCCTTTACAGGAGTACAATGATGATAAGTTCTTTACCAGATTCAGATTGAAGAAAAGCACTGTCTTAAAGGTTTTGACTGAGGTTTGTTGCTATTATGGTATCTACATATGGTCAAGTAGAAAAACATACGTTATACTGCCCTAGATTTACATACATTACGTCAAGTATAAAATGTTCAAAAGTGATATAATTTCAACTTTGCACTATGCAGGTAATACTTGTTTGCCTATATCCTTCAATATGAAAGTTATTGTACATGATAACACTAACCTAAATGAAAAATCAACAGTACCTAGTTTGCTAACTATTACTTTATATCGGTTACTTTTTACTGTTACCAATAGTACTGGTAGCTGTATGGTACTGTACATAAAGCAAAAGTATCACTCCCGGGCTTGTTCTATTTGTATTAATTGTGCAGGTTGAAGAACAATTGGAATATTCATCAGATAGAAATTATTCTGTACCTCCAATCAACCAACTGTTGATAGCCCTTCGGTTTTATGCTACCGCTTCTTTTCAAATAGTAATTGGTGATTTATTTGGTGTGGATAGAACAACGGCTGGAAGAATTATTCATAAAGTATCCAGAGTCCTGTCTGCATTAGTGCATAAATTCGTAAAATTTCTGATTACGCCAGAAGAAAGAAGGAGAGTGATGAAAGGTTTCTTTGAGATCTCTGCATTCCCTGGAGTGCTGGGTGCAATCGACTGCACACATGTGCCTATCCGCTCAACAGGGGGAGAAATTGCTGAAGTGTATAGAAACAGGAAAGGATACTTTTCAGTAAATGTACAAGTAATTTGTGACAGTAATCTGGTTGCAAGCAATGTTTTAGCAAGATGGCCGGGATCGATGCACGATGCAACTATCTTTGATAACTCAAACATTAGAGCATCTTTTGAGAATGATGGAATTGAAGAAGGCTATTTGAGCGCAGATGGGGGTTACCCTTGTCGCAATTACATGATGACACCTGTACATCCGACTAGTAATGCAGAGGCTTCGTATAATGAAGCTCAAATTGCTGCTAGAAACCCAATTGAGAGGTTCTATGGTATTTTAAAGTGCAGATTTCCTGCTCTATCAATTGGCCTCTCTTGCCAAATTGCACGTGTTCCTGGAATTATTGTGTCCTGCATAATACTAAACAACATTGCAACACAACTGGGGGACAGTAACCCACCAGATGACGTAGAACTTACTAATTATATAGACATGTTGCGCGCTCAAGGAGTTCAAGTTGACTTTGAAGAGACTGGTGACGAAGAATTAACAGCACAACTAAGGCGACCGCACAGAAATGCTTTTGGAAGAAGAAAGGCATTAATTGATTACTATTTCCAATAAAATGAAACGTTATGCATTGTGTTTCAATTCTGGTACAAACATGATTGTATTATTTAAATTACTATAACTATGTATGCAGGCAATATAAGAATCACAGTATGCCATCCAGCTTGTGTTTGAAGTAAAAAAAAACTGTAAAAATGTTGATGGGAATATAACTCTAGAAAATAAAGTTTAATTAATAAAAAAATTAATATCATTTAATTTAATTAAATACATGTATACTAACAAATCACAGTGAGTATTATACTCGTATACAGTATTTTGATAACTTATGACTTTAGTACCACATTTGTGGGTTGTTTGTGCTTTTAACTAATAAACACCATAATGTAAAGCAAATTGTGATATAAGAAAACTAACTCGCAAAATGATACCTTATCTTGTTTAAAAAATTAAGAAAATCCCATAACAGCACCAACTGTGCTTAATAACATATGACATCACATTTGAAATGCAGTAAGGTATGCTTATGAACAACTATTACAATCTTACAAATGCTGTGTAAACCACTTATTTTTGCATCGCCTGATTTGAGGCAGCTGCGATTTGAAGCTGCAGAAGCTGCATTTCAGCATTCTGTTTCTCTTTTGCAAATTCAGTATTTGTTTCATAGTAGGTGACTTTTGCTTTGCATGCTGCTATAATGTTTTTGGAGGCAATATCCTTTGGGTTATTTTTCTCTTTTATTACTGGTCTCCTTCGGTTCGCCCAATTTTTTTTCTTGTGCTCTTCATATTTAGAGCTAGGTGTTTCAACTTGGCAATTTGTTTCATTTGTATCAGCATTGTCTGGCAACAGCTGAGTAATGCGTGTCTAAAAGAAGACAACCTATTATTATTGTAACCATGTAAAACATTTCCAAACTATGATACCATTTCATGTCAAATAGAAATGAACTGCGGTACCTGGCATACTGGATGGGGTGTACTACTAGTTGATGGCATATCCTCTTGAATGTATGAGCAAGAAGTGGCTGCATTCCATAGTACTTGTGGGTTGCCCAGTGCAGCCAATGGGGTTATTTGCCCACGCTAAATAAAAAATTATAATATAAGGGCTCTCAGATGTATTAGGGTATAATTAACACAATAAAACTCACTGGTTTGGCTGTGACAATAACAGATATGTCATTTCGCTGTGATATTTCCTGACACATTTCCTGAAAGTAGGAAATACAATTTACATTTGTTGTTGGAATAACTCAATATTTCAGCACTGGTTTAAAGTTATTTTCAAAGACTGGAGAGTTAATTTTCCTCACAGAAAGGACAACACCTGGTAATAGGTTACAGGCTACCTTTGCTTGTACTTCTCTTTCTACTAACTTGGTGTAAAAATCCTTCATCATCTACTGTGTGATAGCCAGACAAAAAATCAGCTTCCTTTTCCTGTTCAAACACTGAAATAAATATGAAATGTAATTGCTGACATATTAGTTACCATCTTTTAATGGAATGGATGTGTACTGTAAACATATCATGAGATCTAGGTGCCCATTAAGAATAGATATGCATTACTGGCATGCACCTACTGCAGTATGGTACTGGTCTTATTTGGATCATGTAAGTCATAATGTACACATGATTTTTACATACCTGATGTACTAAGGTCTGCAGTATCAGAATCACAATTTACACCAAGAATTGCTGGCAAAAGTTGTGTGCCCATTACATCCATCAATTTCTTACTCGTATCGCGTATACATGATGAGTATGACCCTCCTCTAGTTTTCTTTTTTGAGACCTTGTCTTTTGCATATTCCTTTCTTGCTGTTTTTTTTGCATTTTGATAGCATGTTCTCAGTTGTTCACAGTCTCGTTTTATTGAACTCCTTGTACTCCTTTGTAATTTTTAACCATGCCGTATCCTTGTCTGCTTTTGTGACAGAGTCCGTCCTTTTGTTTTCAATTATATACTTATATGTTGATGCAATGTCTATTAACAAACCTTTTTCATGTGCCAAAAAATTACAGCTTTGTTTTCTTTTCTTACCACAGCTTTCAGCCATGATAACTTTTGGTACAGTTTTCTGAGCTCTCTAGCAAACTACATAAGCCACCATGTTTGTTTACCATGTTAGCCAATCGTCTGCTACTTCCTGTGCATAAACTCGAGTTTTGCAAAACCAAGCTTAATAAAAACTTCAAATGTTGGTGCAATCCAGTTAATTTAATCCTCTATTATGTTTTGAACTCAGTTTCAATAAACTGAGTTTAATGAGCTACTTGGTGCACTCGGCTTTAAATAGGGGTAGGAGATTTTTAACCTCCCATTCAGTTGGATTAGCTTTAATTTGCATATCCATTTGGTGGGCTAATTAGCTGACAATTGATTAACCAATTCATTAGGAAAGGAGTGTAGCATCATCAGCCACATTCTTTCACTGATAAGTTAAAGTTGCCATTTTGAGAATGATTTTCTCTCTCTTCTGCCTGATCTTGAATTGAATGGTTGTGCTCACAAGTTGGGGGATTCAAGAGTAATTTATATTCAGAGTGAATATTTGTCTTTCTTGTAAGTAAGTTATTTTGTGATGTCCCTGGGAGGGGATCTCGGCCTGAGGCAGAGTCATGGTATGCAAGGTAGGAATTAATTTATGATTACGTAAAATCAAAGACTGCAACTTTAATAAATTTAAAAAAAAATTATTTGCAACAAGAAAATAATCAATAAAATAGTTAATTTATTCAAAATAATAAGCCAAGGTACAACGTACCAAATGTACAACCAAAAATAATCTAAAATTAAAAAAATTTAACACAAATATAAATTCTCAAAAACGAGTAATATAATTACCCAACAATAAACAATCCCAGGCGGCACAGGGTTGAGGGGAGATGGCACAAAATAGAGGTGAACTCGCATGATGAATGGACGTCACGGTAGTGGGGAATATGGGCAGCACAAGAGTGAGAGGAAATGGCACCAAAAAGGAGTAAATTCGAAGATGGGCAATATATTTAGGCAGGAAATCAAATTTTGGTAGGTAATTGATTGTTGCTCAATTCAGCGCTACAAATTACGATCCAGGGAAAAAGAATTCTGCTGAAAGATTTTCCAGGCCTTATATAGGTTTTGGAAAAGTAGGAACTGAGTGGGATGCGAGTGGGAAACAAGTGAAACCGAGTAGGAACGATAGGTATTTCACACCCTCCAGCTCAGATCAGGCCACTCCTGGGGCCTGACAAAAATGTCAACAACAAAAACAAGAACATGAAAATACATAAACCTGAAAAAACAGACAACAACATTATTATAAGTAACACAAAACCTAAGAAATCCTGACAATCATCAAGAAGAACGGTGACCTCGACAACGACGAGCACCCAATCGGAGAAAGATGGAGGCCAGACAATGGAGACATGGCGGTGTCGGAATCAACATCAACGGTACAGGCGGAGCGAGATTAGGTGATGCTGGTGAGCTAAATAAAAGACAACGTCTCACTTAGTCCACTGATGGAGAATGGCTACATTGATCATGATGCAATTCAGGCATGACCGATGGTGAAGGTTAGCATGGTGAGGAGAAAGACCCAGAAGCCATTACTGAAAGGGTATTGATGGTGAGTTGGCTGATGGCAATACAGGAGAAAGATGAACTGTAGAATGTAATGCTGAAGCAGGCGATGAAGCCAATGGGGATGCTGAGCAGGACGACGAAGGGCCATTGTTGAGATCCGGAACATAGTCGAGGGTCGGGGGCAAAAACCATGGTTGAATATCGTCAGATGAATTGGAAACGGGCATGCTGCAACGAAGCACCGGAGCGGCAGGAAGCATTCTCATATACCATGGTCGGGAAATATTAGGGGAAATCAATCCATTCTTCTGCAGAAATTTTAACATTTGAGGAAGGATCATTGTAGGAGGAAATCTGGGACGGAAGGTTGGTAATTGTAAACGACGACGAACTGCATTATGGCGATGGGATGGAATATGGTGGTAGGATCTGCGGGAGCAATGCCGGGAAAGATTCTGTGAAGAACTCGGCATTACTGGACCTGAGAAAGAATACAAGCAAAGAGGGTGTCGGGGCAAATAGTGTTTCAAATGAGAGACATGGGCGGTAGTGGTTTGGCGTGATCCAGAATTTGCAAGTTTAAGTATGTAATTAAGATCAATTCTTTTGAAAGAACTTGATAATGACCTCAGTATTAGGGGACAATTTCTTTGAAAGGCCAGGAGTTGGAACAAGGTCACGCAGCAAAACCAAATATCCTGGGAGGAAGGAAGCAGCACGACAATGACGATCAAAATTACGTTTTTGACTGGCTTGGACAGTGGCCAAATTGGCATGAGCACCCGGAAGATGTGGGTTTGACAGGGGGTTGTTAGGAGGAAATGAAGGGACAGGTGGTGGAATGCCAAAAAAATTGTGCACCGGAAGGCATGGAGTAAACGAGTGCATGAGCTGGAAAGGAGTGGCTTTAACACTGTCCTGAATGGCAGAATTGTAAGCAAAAACACAATCAGGGATGATAGTGGGCCAAGAACACTGGGTGGGACAAGAAAGAAGATCCTGGTGTAGCATAATTTTCAAAGTAGCAATCGTGCATTCTGCCAAACCATCAGCTTGCTGATGGTAGGCAGTGGTCATTCTATGGTCAATTGCGTGAAGATCACAAAAAGCATGAAAAACCTTGCTAGACTGTTGCAAGCCATGATCAGAAACAAGACAAAGCAGAAGACCATAGATAGGGAAAATAAAAAGGATGACGAACAGGTTGAGCAACACAGAAATGAGTGGAATAGTCAACAGCCACTAACAGATAGGGTTGATTAAGAGCAGCGTTGGGAAGAGGGATGACAAAATCAAAACCCCACATTTCTGCTGGGGCTGAGATGGGGATTGATTCAAGAAGACCAGCAGGAGCAGCATGCGGAACTTTACACCGTTGACAGTTGTCGCAGGAGGCAATAAAGTAAGCCACACCTTTCTTTAAGCCGGGCCAGAAATAGCACTCTCAAACCCGGTGAAACGTTTTTGAAAAACCCTGATAACCACAAGAATCATGACACATTTGAAGAATACATTGGCAAAGGGGGGAGGGAATGATTAGTTGAAACCTGGCCTGACCAGCAAAGACAGTTTGGTGCATTAACAAGTCACCCACTAGGAGAAAACCAGCAACAGGAGGGGGAAGAGACTTCAGACGAGTGATGTGTTTTAATAAATCTGGATCAAGTAATTGCTTGGCAGACAGATTTATAGTTTTGTGCAGTAGGAAAATATGGGATGAGGTCAGAAGGGGATGATCACCAGGGACTGGGTACCAACTTAAACAGTCGACATCACAGTGAGCCGTACCAGGGTGGTGCTGGATCATGTAGGACAATTCCTTTAGTTTTGTCATCCACCTACCCAAGCGGTTAGCAGGATTTTTCAATCGTCGAAGATAGCACAGAGCATGATGGTCAGTAATAATGGTAAAATGTTGCCCAAACAAGTAATGACGAAATTTTTCTGTGCCTTATACCACAGCAAGAGCCTCTAACTCAGTAACTGTATAATTTGCCTCTGCCGGGGAAAGAGTGCGACTGGCATATGAAAGAACCTGTTTATCCCTGCCCGAACCCTGGTATAAGATAACACCTAGGCCAATTTTTCATGCATCGGTATGAAGGGTTAGCATAGGGTAAGGGTATGCAAAAAAGGGTCATACATTGCAAGGACAGGTGCCGTGAGCGAAGCAGTTTTGAGGGTTTGAAAAGCAGAATCACAGGCAGGGGACCAGCAAAAGGAAATGGAATCACTGATCAAGGCAGAAAGAGGACAGGCAATTTTAGAAAAGTCCTTGATAAACCTGCAATAATAACCAGCCAGACCAAGAAAACTCCGAACGGCAGTACGAGAAGTAGGCAAGGGGAAATGCTGTACAGCAAAAGTTTTGTCAGGGTCTGGACTAATACCAGAGGAGGAGACAAGATGAGTCAAATACCAAACTTCTTCTTATCCAAAAAAAAAACATTTGGATGGTCGCAACCGCAGCCATGTTTGGCAAGCAAATAAAAAACTATCTGCAAATTTACTAAAAACGTAGGGAAATCTGGACCAAAGACAATAATATCATCAAGATAGACCAAACAGGCCTCCCACTTTAATGGCAACAAAATTTGGTCAAGACTATGCTGCATTGATGCAGGGGCATTGCAGAGGAAAAATGGCATATGCTAACATTAAAAATGACCAGAGGTACACGAAAAAGCTGTTTTTTTAACATCACAAGGATCCATTGGAAGTTGCCAATATCCAGACATTAAATCATGAGTAGCAAAATATTTTGCTCCATAGAGGGAATCCAATGCATCGTCGATACGGGGAAGAGGATAGTTGTCAACCTTCTAAGTTGGCGATAGTTGATGCAAAAACGATACGCACCATCTTTTTGTTAACAATCACTACTGGGCTAGAATACAAGCTGGAACTAGGTTAGATAAGCCCTTGTAGAAGCATATCAGAAACCTTAAAATCAATAATAGCCCGAGATGCAGGGGAAGAGCAATGAGGAGGAACAGAGACAGGTGGTAAACCTTGAGTATTGATTTAATGGGGGAAAGGGTGCTGGACCAAGTTCCGAGGGGGAAAAGCCATCAAATCCCTGTTCTGAGCAAGGAAGGACTTGAGCATGTCACTGTCTGAAAGAGTCAGGGCAGGGTTAATGTTAAGAGAATTAAGCTCCTCAGGTGAACAAACATGATGGGAGGGTGGAGGAACAACAGGGGAGGTGTCCAAAGAGCAAATGGAGACATCAGATAAAGGAGAAATGGTACCAAGTAAAGTACCTTTAGGAACAAACATGGGAACAGGAGTGAAATTAGCTAGTTGAAATATTTGTTGTGGAGAATTTAGTAGAAAAATTCCAAAAGCAAGGCAAGGAATGGAGTCACAATCAATTGGAGGATGGACAAGGTGCAACCCCCGGGGAGCGGCTGGAGGTGGAACGGAGCAAGGCAATGTGGCTGAAGAAAAAGGTGGAATCGTGAAATCCTCAAGAGCAAGAACCTGACCCAGAGGCTCACGAAGGGGAACAGACACATCAGGAACCAAAAAAGAACCAGGGGAGGCCGGAGGACTTGCGAAGGAAAAGAGTGTGGAAGGGTCATCTTCAAAAAATAAGTGTTTGGCATTGAAGAATACCCAACTCATGAGAAGACCCAAAATCATGGCCCAGGAGAATTAGGGGCCCAGGGTACGAAGTAACGGTAAAATGGGGACAAACGGTTCGACCAAGCAAGTAAACGGGAATGTCAACAATACCAACACAAGAAACAAGATTGTGGGATGCATCAGTAAGAAGGGGGCGTGTGGAAAGTGTGTCAATCTTTAGACCTGCAGAGTGAACAATTTCCTCAGATAAAACGGAAAGAATCGCACCAGTATCAATGCAGGCGTGGGTAGAAAAAGAACCAAGGGCTACAGGGATGGAAATTAACCGAGAGGCAGAAGGCTCTGAGGCAAAAGGGGGTTGCAACACTTGGCAGGGCTTGGAGGATGGGCCAAGGAGAGTTAGTTTTTTGTTGAACAGGACAAAACCGTTGAATGTGACCAGGCTGAGAGCATGTCCAACAAATAGCATTAGGAAACAGATTGGGCAGGGAAGTGCGAGGGAAAGGAGGAGGAGAAAGAAAGAAAATATTTGGAGGAGGAAGGGAAAACCGGGGTGGAGGGGCAATAGGAAAGGAGGGGGCAATAATTGGGACAGCAAAATCCACTTCAGCTTGTAGGAGGGTTTGAAAAAATTCTGACAAAGGACAAGTCCACAAAGAAGAGACAACACGATGGAGATGCGGCAACAGACCTCTACAAATGAGAGTACAGATACGATGAGATGACATGTGTTCATCGTATCTAAAGCAAAGTTTCTGCATAGTGCAAAAATAAAAACAAACAGATTCGTTAGGACCCTGAACACGTGAAAAAAGAAGGGCCCCAGGTTCATCCACAAACCCAGATGATTGAAAAATAACAAGAAGGGCATTACGTAGATCTGGCCAGGACTAGGAACGGAGGGTGGGTTCCTTTGCTAAATACCACTCTCTTGCAAAGGACTTCAAATGTGGCAGAAGATGAGAAGCTAGTAAAGTAAGGGGTCAGCGCTCACTACGGCCAGGGAATTATCAGACTGATAAAAGGGGAATGGAGAAGCACAAGGGGGTGCACTGGGAGTAGGGAAGGAAGAGATTGGAACAGCAGACAAAGTCGCGGGAGACTGTAAAGAAAGGGGAGCAGAGGGAGAAATCACTGGAGAAATGGTCGATGATCCTGCTAAAGGTGCTTGAAGAGCTACAGTGAGGGTCTGGAGTTGCTGAAGGACAGCAAGCATCACGTCAGTGACCGGTAAACCTGTGGGAGGTGAAGGGATGACTGGCATGACAGTGGGAAGGGAAGAGGGGCAAAGGGTGCATGAGGGAATTGGTTTAGTGATAGTAGTAGTAAAAGAGGTGGGAACAGGAGGGGTACAAATAGGGACCAAAGGAGTACAAGGTGTACGAGGGGGAATGGGTAGGGAAGCGATTTAACTTACGGAAAGGGGTATGTGGTGGACATAGCAATGTAGGAGGAGGGACTACAATTTGTTCAAAAGTCTGAAGAGCATTAGGAGACAAGATGGGCATTTGAGGGCAAGGTGGGAGTGTGGGGAATAAATTAGTAATAGGGTCAAGTGGGGAGTTGGGGCCATGTCCTGCAGCCAGAAGCCTACCGCACCTCCACCATGTGATGTCCCTGGGACGGGATCTTGGCCTGAGGCAGAGACATGGTATGCAAGGTAGGAATAAATTTATGAT
Organism: Proteroiulus fuscus; assembly: GCA_034700285.1. Lineage (NCBI taxonomy): Eukaryota > Metazoa > Arthropoda > Diplopoda > Julida > Blaniulidae > Proteroiulus > Proteroiulus fuscus. Next base: position 12,706 of record JAQIXP010003489.1, read on the forward strand.
TACGTAAAATCACAGACTGAAACTTTAATAAATTTAAAAAAAAAAATATTTGCAACAAGAAAATAATCAAGTAAATAGTAATTTATTCAAAATAATCAGCCAAGGTACAATGTACCAAATGTACAACTAAAAATAATCTAAAATTATAAAAATTTAACACAAATATAAATCCTCAAAAACGAGTAATATAATTACCCAACAATAAACAATCCCAGGCGGCACAGGGTTGAGGGGAGATGGCACAAAAT
>JAQIXP010003490.1:0-12952 GCA_034700285.1 Proteroiulus fuscus
GATAGGAAGAAAACTTGGTTTCTTGTCAACTGAAAGCATTGAATAATGGTTAATGCGATTGGTTGACCGTTTTCACAAGTAAACCCTTAAAAAAATCTTGTAACTTATATAACTTTGGTCTTAAAAATTTGGACTTCCATAGATGTGAAAGAGCGCTACTATAGCGCTACTGACCAGACGATTACTTTTCCAATTTGACAATGCTATCACGATAGGAAATTATTGTACTACTGTTCTTGTATACTGCAGGGTAAATAAATAAATAAGCAGATTACACCCTTGTTTAAAGTAAAATTAACTTATTTAATGATATTAATATTTTGAAATTATGTTAATTATATCAGCCAAAGCCTCGTTAATATGTATCTAATTTTCAAATATTATGATTTTATCCCTAGACTTTGTCCGTCAGCGTGTACATTGGAATTCGATCCGCAAAATTTTGCGCTGGTGTAGTTGAAATGGAAGCATTAATTCCCGTTATTAATAAACTTCAGGATGTTTTTAATACTGTTGGTGCTGATGCTATACAACTTCCACAAATCGTTGTTGTGGGTACACAGGTAAATATTACAATGTTTCTTTTAAAATAAAAATTCAAATTGAGGTCAAGAAACCGGCCGTTATTTGGAATTTTGAACTAGCAATACCTATTTGAATCTGTATTGATTCTACTTTACAATGTCGATTATTTTATTAAAATGCAATGCATGCGTTATCCCGAAAGGATGATATTAGAAAATTCAATAGCAGTGTAGTGTATATGTTGTGTAAATATAAAAATATAATAATATTTGAATAATTAATAATAATGGCAGTGACTAACGCCATCTGGCAGTGAATAGTTTTAACATTAGCATAATATAATTTAATTGGATAAGCTCAGCTAGAATGCTAAATAATATAATTTAAATATATTAATTTCATATGTAATGCCTCAAACGAAACCAGAATTCTTAAAAATATTTTTATTCAACTTTTAAAATGTAAAATCTTTATCTGAATGTCACTGCCATCTGACTGTATTCATTGCAAGGAATTGCATAAGATTTGCAATTTGTTGTTTTTGAATGATAGAATGGCTTTGCAATTTGTACAATTGCTTGGCAATCTTTGGAGTTTCATATTGCCAATGTTATCAGATACTTCACATTTAGATGTCGATAAATTGTTACAAAAATATATAGGATAGAATGCCCTTGTTTGTCCCATCACCCGTGTATTCCCATGCAATGATGAGGTGATTCTCCTCTGGCTAAACAATGCAATTTTTTCAACTTATTTGTATTGGAAATGTTGCTTCCAAAACTACGATAAAGTAGACCTACTGGTAATAATTACCAATTATTATCCGACTAAGTCTGGGTAATAAGTACAACAATAAGTTGATTAAAATTATAAAATTTACAAATACCCCGTGCATAAAGCCTGACACTGATTTGGTGTTCAACCAGTAGACAGGTCGTCTTTCAGAGTAAAATTAAAAAATATGTGTAGACCTATATATACCTTGGGCCTGCTCATTTAAAGTTGATTATTTTGGTATTTATGAGTGTATTAATGTTTTCGGCAGAGTTCTGGAAAAAGCTCTGTTTTAGAAAGTCTGGTTGGTCAAGATTTTTTACCTCGTGGACCAGGGATTTGCACCAGACGTCCGTTGGTTCTTCAGTTAGTTTATGTCTCCAAAGATGACAGAGAGCATCGGTCTCCCGATGAAGGTAAGAGTATAAATGAAGTTTTATCAACTACTTGCATAGTTGTTCTTTGCATATTTAAATTGTAGTAAATTTTCATTTAAGGCACACTTGATCTCTTAGAATGGGGCAGATTTTTACACACCAAGCAGAAAATTTATAGCGATTTCCATGAAATTCGTAAGGAAATTGAATTGGAAACGGAACGTATGGCAGGGTCAAATAAGGTTGGGAATGCATAGCTTTTTACTGACATGTTTACTGCATGTTTTATCCAAAATTTAGCATTGTTTTTAATTGTATGTTAAAATGATAGGGAATTTGTCCAGATCCCATTCATCTGAAGATCTTTTCTCATAAAGTTGTTAACTTAACACTTGTGGATCTGCCTGGTTTAACCAAGGTAACGTGTTAGAATGCAGTTTTGGCGTTTATGCGCAAACCTGCAGGAATCATTCAATTTTATATTATTTCTAGGTTCCGGTTGGAGATCAGCCTGTTGATATAGAGTTTCAAATAAAAGATCTCATATTAAAATATATCAGCAATCCAAATAGTATCATTTTAGCCCTTACAGCCGCAAATACAGACCTTGCCACATCGGAGGCATTGAAATTTTCACGTGAAGTCGATCCAGATGGTCAGTTAAGTTAGCATGTACACATCTGATTATGGCCTAAAGTAATTGGCAAAACCTGACTTTTAGGGCGACGCACCTTGGCTGTCGTTACCAAGTTGGATTTGATGGATGCTGGAACAGATGCAATTGATGTTTTATGTGGTCGAATCATTCCTGTGAAATTAGGTATAATTGGAGTCGTGAATAGGTCACAACAGGATATTATTAACAATAAGGTGAGACCATCGCTCAATTTTTTTTAATTTTGTTTAGTTGAGGACATAATTGTTTCAAGTGTAATGAAAATCTGAAAGTTGAGTTTTACCTAGTGTGCCTACTTGTTATATAAATGTATGAATAATTTTTGATTCCAATGCAAATTTTATGGTGCCTTTAGCACAATCACGCAAGTTTTATCACATGATGATATGATATGAGGAATACAGAACTGTGCAATCCAAAATATTTATAGGCCTATTAGAAGTTTTAAGGACGTCTAGAAGTTTTGGTTCTTGTCAGTTACATAATGGGAGATATTATCAAATTGAACGTGTTCCTATGAGATTAAGTTTGCCCTAATGAATGAATCAAGTAAGGGGCATTCATGAAGCACATCAGGATTGGGTGGGGAGGGGCAATGTCAACCAGAATTGGGCAAAACTGGACGAGGTGGGAGGTTGTGCTTGAATAAAACTGTTGAGATATTCCCACATCTGATGTCGTTTATAGTTTCATCCCCCTTTTAATTGTTGTTAAACTGCTCGCTATAACTAAAATACAGTAAATATTTTCTTCAGGCTAAGAAATTGACCAAAGCTATTTATTATTATTATTTTTTTTTATTTGAAGTACTGGTAATTAAAACATTAGATTGGCTAAAATATTCTGCTATCTTGAGAAGTTTTTTTTGTGTTGTTAGTAACCCACGAAAGAAAAGTTACAATGCTTCAGGTTTCTGTTTTAGTGAATATTGAAATTTGTTTTATTTATAGTCTATCGAAGATACTCTGAAAGACGAAGCGACATTCTTACAACGTAAATATCCATCTTTAGCTACACGAAACGGAACTCCTTATTTAGCCAAAACTTTAAATAGAGTACGTGTCAATTTAAATGGAAATAGCCTGCCTTTATTATTTACAAATACGTTGAGCCCTGTTTCAATATGGCACATTTATTTATTCAATTTCAGTTACTTATGCATCATATTAGAGACTGTTTACCCGATTTAAAAACCAGAGTAAATGTTATGATATCACAATTTCAGTCCTTATTAAATTCATACGGCGATGCTGTTGAAGATAAGGTATGCGAAGTAAATGATTTGTTTTCATATATTGCAATATTTTCTATTTTAATTCTCCCATTCTATTATTCCTTGAAAAAAATTCAATATCTGTAAAATTGAATACCGGTATCTTGGAATGAATTTTTTTAATTCTTAATTTACTTCGACATTATTCTAGGGACAAACTTTACTTCAAATAATTACAAAATTCGCTTCCGCATATTGTGCTACAATTGAGGGAACAGCTAGAAACATCGAAACTACGGAATTGTGAGTGGTCTGTTTTGAGCGGATTTGCATTTAGAATTATCTGTATGTGTCAGTCTTATAATGTGTGCAGTGTAACATAAATCATTGGATTTTATCAATGTTCTAGATGCGGCGGTGCTCGAATTTGCTACATTTTTCACGAAACATTTGGGCATACCTTAGTTTCAATAGATCCCTTAGGAGGATTGACCACTATAGATATTTTAACGGCTATACGCAATGCCACGGTAAGAGCTGAAATACTCTTGATCATTTATTTTATTATAGAATTGTAACTTGGATTAGAAATCATATTTGGGTAAATTCGCACATTAAGGGCCCCAGACCAGCCTTATTTGTTCCTGAAGTTTCCTTCGAATTACTAGTCAAAAGACAAATTAGGAGATTAGAAGAGCCAAGTTTACGGTGTGTGGAATTGGTGCACGAAGAAATGCAACGAATCATTCAGCACTGTGGCACAGAAATTCAAGTATGCAAATTGTTAATACCAGCCAATGTTATTGGGGATATAGTCAGTATTAGAGTAATTCACTGGTTTTCTTTTTCACTTATTAGCAAGAGTTGTTAAGATTTCCAAAACTTCATGATCGCATTATCGACGTTGTAACTCACTTGCTGAGACGCCGATTACCGCCAACAAATGCCATGGTGATTGAATAAATAGTTCTCCAAAATAATTACATTCCAGTAGTTGGCAGGAGCGGCATTCATTCATCATGAAATGTATGTATATTTTTCTTAGGTAGAAAATATCGTCGCCATCGAACTGTCGTACATCAACACCAAACATCCCGATTTTCACGATGCAGCCCTTGTCGGAACCCTCATCAAGAATGCCGAGCAGGAAACCCGTCAGAAAGTTCGTAGCTTTAAGGAACCCAATCTCAGCATGAGCGCCACTCCTAATGTAACACTAGGACCGGTCGTTGCAGCTGAGCAAAATGACAAAGATATGAAGGTGAGGAATCAAGGACTATAGTCTGGTTTAAATCTTTGTTGTAACCTGGATTATTATTTTTTTTTTTTTACAGAATAACTTACAGCGTTCGATGGGAATGCGGGGAAGTGACAGCAACCTGTCGGCTGCCGGCGGTTGGTTGGTGAATTTTATGCCGGGAAGTGCTGGGTCAAATGCCGGACGTGGAGATAGTAAGGATGTGAGTGTCGACAATAGTCCACTCGTCACCCCCACACATCAAGTGAAAAATAACCCACTCAGTCCACAGAAAGCCATCAATTTATTACCGGATGTGGTGAGTGAATTTTAACTAGCATTTTAATGCATAAACTGTCTATTTATACATTTCGTCGATTTTAAAAGTCCTTTACGGTCAGGCTGCTTTCTATGTGGTTCAGGCAATGGCTGTTTACATGGTATTGCCATCTAACCAAATAACGTTAGGAATAGGTGGTGTGTAAGAATTATTCTGTTTTTTTTTTTAAATGTATTCTTATTTTTTTTAATGCAGCCCATACAAACGCCTAGGAGATTATCGCCTCGAGAACAACGAGACTGTGATGTCATTGGTAAGTGTAACTCATCACTGGCTCTTACATAGTGTTATTAAGCTTCTAACAACAAATATTAAGGAAAGATTGAAATTTTGTTAAATTTTTTTTACCAGAGCGTCTCATTAAATCCTACTTCTTAATCGTGAAAAAAAATGTCCAGGATTCAATACCCAAAGCCATTATGCACTTTCTGGTCAATCACGTCAAGGATAATTTGCAGTCCGAGCTGGTCACGCACCTTTACAAACACGACCATTTTGAGGCATTGTTGCAGGAATCGGAACATATCGCCGTCAGGAGAAAAGAAGCTGCTGAAATGCTGAAGGTATGAGCAATGAAAACTTGACTAAAGTTAGGATAAAAACATTAGAAACCTAAAATAAATTGAATTTGCCTTGTAATTCTACATTAGTTTCCGATACTTTTGAACCAGTCTATACACTGACTGTATATAGGACATTGAGATTATTTAAATTTAAAGGGGAAGTGTCACCTTGAGACAAATGATTTTTTGATAAAATAAAGCCAAACAGTAGTTGAGAATGGCAGAATAATGAATAATTTGCATGTTAGTACTCAACTTAATCAAAGGTTGGCGCCACATAGTTATCAAAAATGTATACTTCTACTAAAAATCCCTTTTCACAAAAATGCAAGCTCTTTCCAAATATTTATTGAATGATAAGTACAATTAAAATTTGTTTACTATTTTTTTGTTTGCAGTTTGAAAAAAATAACTTATTTCAAGGCGAGACTTTCCCTTTATATGCAAAGTCAGTTATGCTTAAAAATTACTTATTTGTGTTTTATAGGCATTGCAGCGAGCCAGTCAGATCATCGGTGAAATCAGAGAAACCCACATGTGGTGAATCTACAGCCAATAGGAATAGTACAAATTACCATAATTAATTTCCACCATTGTTTTGTAAAAAAAAAAAAAAATTGGAAAATTAGGTTTGGGAGTAATTTAAGGCACGTACATTGCTGTAATATTACGATCTGAATTGTCGTGATGCGTGCCATACCATGTTAACATCAGGGGTTATGGGACGTGCTATTGCCGATACTCTATAATAAGTGTCTTTTGTGATTAGTTTAACATTCCCGTAGAAACTTATAGAGGTCTTTTGCTTTCCGGACACTCCTTTTAACGTTAAACGCCTTAAATTTACTAGAAGTTCCCTAGATTTGGATCAGCCCATTTCTTTGACATTTCTCAAGCATTCATAAAACATTAACATTTGTAAAAACTTTCTTAATTTTTTTGAATAATTTTAACGTGAGATTGTTTCTAATATTAAATTAGCTTATTATAGTGTGCTTCTTTGTGTTTATAATTGAAATGCTGGCTGGCCACTAGATATGGATTGTTTCTTATTTTTGTGTAAATATTAGCCTCAAATTATAGGTGGCAAGTAACATATAGGCACTGACTTTTGAAGGGAAGGGGGTTGGCAAGGGACTTGTCGCCTATCCAATTCTGATGCATAGGTTGCCATTATAAATTACAGTGAATGGGCCTTTCCCCTTCCCCTTCCATCTTCTGGAGATTGGTGCCTTTGTCAACAAGTTGCAATGTGAAAATTTAGAATACCGGTATTTGATAGCTTCCACTTATTTATATTGGAACTCTGCATGTCTGTGTCTGTACATTGTGAATAAAGTTCGGTTTTAATGTTACAATTTGTGGATTTACTGCATCCATTAGTTCTAATTTTTATTTAATAAATCTATACCGGTATTTATATGAAGTTTTAAAAATTACCGGTAATTTCTGGTTTGAAGGCTAATAGTTAGGATTTTTGACATGGATAGTTGTGTGGTTAGGATACTTAGGGCGTTACCGCAGCGCCAAATTTTCAGATTGTCCGCAGTGTGATGTTTTGTTCATGTCGATACAGTATCTATTTCACGTGGCGGGTAGCTTCCGTAAAATGCAATTTTCGTCCAGTTTAACATTACGAAATTAGAAAAGTAAAAGTGGTTAGTTAAATCTGTCAAATACTTATCGGTGAAGTGGATTTGTATATGTGGCTAGTCTGTAAGTACACACTAGCTGACTCATCGGCATCGAGTACTTCGCAGTTATTTTTTGTAAATAACATTTAACAAAAATCAAAAATGGGTTTATGTAAATGCCCAAAGAAAAAAGTAACAAATCAGTTTTGCTTCGAGCATAGGGTCAACGTCTGTGAGCACTGTATGATGTCCAATCATCCAAAAGTAAGTATAAAATAGCATGGAAATACCTAATATTATAGCGAGCGCTCCCAAATGGAGTCCAGAATAGAAGGCAGTGGATAGGTAGCGGAAGCGTTTAGCTACATTTGGGCTAACACGTTTGATGGTCAATTTGTCAGGATTGTTACACAACCTGGACAAGAGGCGGATACAGGAGTTTGCAAGGGATTTTGCAAAGAAGGGAGGGGGGGGGGGAGTAAAATGAACAATTTTCTCTGGATACCGGGCAGCAATTTTTGCTGGCGAAGGAGGGGGGGGGGCAATGCCCCCATTGCCCCCAACCCTGTATATGTATATTGAAGCTGGATATGGCTATGACCTGGAAACTTCAGGGAAAAGGAAAAATATGCCCATGCCAAACCTCATGAAACATTGATGAACATCTGTAAAAGGCAAAACTATCTAAAAAACATTCTTTACTGATTAATTAAAAAACTCAGGGAAGAAAAAAAAATTAAAAATAGTGTTGCTACCCTGACTTTATGACTAGTAGAATACTAATCTTGTAAACCAATTAAAAAACCCCACCCCCTTCACAGACCAAAAGGGCAACTTTTCCAATACCTCTCTAGCTCCATCCAAGATCAACCTACGATTTAGCTCATCCTTTCTAAATTTTAAACACAAACAGTACAGGATTTGCTTAGAATTTTGCCAGGTAAAAAATCCCCTTACCCCTTCCTTGTTTTAGGCTTCTAGCTAAGCTTCCACTGTCATTCTGCCATAGCTTTCATACACCCTTATTGTACTTTTTAAAAATTATTTATGAATGCTTTAATGTATTGGGTTTAGTTTAGGGCAGGTCTATCCGTAAATTAATAAGGTGAAGCAGTACACTTTACTTTAATGTATTCTGTAGTTTTCTGTAGTTTGAGTATTCCACCATTAACTGCAAAAAAAATGCAGTATCTTGTGATGTAAAAGTGCAGTAAATCCATCGAATTATGAAACAAAACTGGGAAACCTAAAATTTACAGCAACAAAATCAGAAAAATTATGGAAAACTGCAGTCTTTTGCTGTCAAACTGCAGATTTTATGCAGTTGGCTTAATAAGATTATAACTGCAGTTTGACTTACAAAAATTTCCAATTTATCGGAGAAAACCTACAGTTTTTCTGTTTTGTAAGCTACAGTTTTTGCACAGGTTTTTTGCAGTTGTGTTTCTTGAATAGCAGTTTCTATTTCATCAATGCAATGATGTTATTGGACTTTCACATCAGAAAAACATTGTTTTGCAGTTCATTGTGACAGCTTTTTTGCTGGGTTGACAAAGAGTGTTGGTTTAAAGTACGTAACGTCATAGATTGGGTAAAGAGGGATGCAAATTATTCAAGTTTGCTTTTTCATGAATAAACTTACTATAAAAGTCACATGTTTAAGTGTGTACGGTACACGTATCAAATAGACCATACCGTTATACGCTTTCAAAAATCTGAAGAGAACAGTTAATTTTTTCTTTTTAATTTGGGTACCATACATAATCTTCATGTTCTAAATGGCAACTGCAGAACAAAATGCATACAAAATGGTTTAAACAGGGTACCTTCATATCGGTGGCTTAATTGATAGCAAATGAGCCCAATTTGTCAAAAATAAGATAAGTGAACCATTGGGATCCTGGAAGTGTCCCTAATTAACCTAAGTTATAGAAATTACTTTAATTAATAATTGTTAAAGTTACAGAAGTGAGGAGTAGCGAATATCCAACAAGGTATCATTCCTAAAAGTTACAAGTAGAGAATGGTACCATTCGTTAGTTCACCTTTTAAGAATTGTTCGTGACATGGGTTTTTATAACGAATAAAGTAGCGAACGTGAAAATATTTGCTAATTTTTGTTATTTTGCATTCACTTTATTCAATAGGTAAACTAATGGATGTGCACATTGGTCATTCGTTACTTTACACTTTATTTGGCTTTCCTACAAACTTATTCCTCAAATTACATCCTTTTAACATGTTTTGTATCTACTAAGCCTTGATCCAAGTAGTTTCTCCAAGGTATCTAGATATGTAATCACTAGGCATATTTTGCTGTTATTACCCTGTCATACGCGGAGTCATCCAGTTTACAAGTAGTTGTTAACTCTTATCATAGGATACAAACAAAATGCTAAAACGCAAAGTTCTTCATTCGATGATTTTCCTGTAAGAAGCATCCATAATTTCTGTTACCTCATTTGGTACACCACCTATTTAGGTAGATAACAGGTTGGTTACCCTATTGGTTACCCGGCATTGTTATCCAAAACGATAAAACAGCTGGCGTCAACAGTAAAACGCTCAAGGTCCTAACTATGTATCCAAATGGTAACAGGGTAATAGCACTAAAACACGCCTAATGACACAGAAGAATGCACAGCAGCCTATTAATGTCCAATAAAATGAATTCTTCTAGAAAATAATTTGCCAGAAATCTTTAAAGCTTGAGGCACCATTTTAAAGGGAAAGTTCCACCTTGTAGCAGGTAATATTTAAATTAATTGTACACACTTACTAGATGTGAATGACTTGGACAATAATAAGTTCAGCAAAGTTTCCATATTTAATAAGAAATTACATGTACGACGTTTGCTAAATACATGTCAGGCACCATCTTTCCATATATTTCAGCAGACATGAAAGTTGGTGGCGCCCTCTAGGACATGCATGTGTACGTGTTCCATGAGAGCCGATGCCTTTTTTCCAGTGAGACTTTCCCTTTAATCAAAAGTACTGACTCACTGACCATTAGGAGGACTTTGTATCCCTAAACTGTCCACCATAATCTTTCCAAACCTAAGTTACACAAACCTAATTAAAAACCCACATTTAAGCTTGACCATTGTCATAAATACACAATGAAGCCAACAAAATGTTTTTTTTTTTTTTTTTTTTAAAGTGTATTGTACAGTCTTACCTTCAGTGGCTTCAAGATAGCGATTACAATCCCATTTGTGAACTTTGTAGAAATAATTTGGCAGTGGAAGAATGTGTGCGTCTAATTTGTTATCGTAAGTATGATTTATTATGTACTTTTTGATTAAGTGGAGCCTTGAACACCTATTGACAAAATTTTACTTGTTTACTTGATTATAATTTTTAATATATTTTCTTGTTTCAGATGTTTTTCATTGGGCTTGCCTGGATCACTACGCCCGTCAGCTTCCTCCAAATACTGCTCCGGCAGGTTTCACATGTCCAACTTGCCAGGAGGGCATATTTCCAAAAAACAATCTAGTCTCTCCAGTAGTCGATAAGCTTAACGTAAAGCTTTCCGAAGTGAATTGGGCAAGAGTGGGTCTCGGCTTGCCGTTAGTCGATGAGATTCCCCCAGTCTCGTCACGGTCGGCGCCCGACGGAAGCAATGAAGAAGTCAAACAAGGTCATCACGAGCCACTGGGGCAAACGGGAGCTCATAAGACTGGATCTGCAACAGACAGCCATCGCCGTGATGCCACACCGCCCAGAAAATCCCCATTCTCGGAGTGGAAGACCCCCGACGCACACTCATCCACTTGCACTCACAGTGTGGTGGACATTACTTCACCTGCCCAATTCCAGGCCATGAGTGTTCCCTATACATCCTCTGTTACTACAGGTAATTCTGTTCTGGGAAATTTATACATTTGATCAAGAGATAGTGCTTAAATGTTCAGAATTTTTTATTCCCTTAGGCCTTTTTTCGCCCAAGCGAATGTATGATGCGCGTGATTCTGATCACGTAGGTAATGCCTCGTACGATCATGACGAAAATAAATACAAGCGTAGGTCTGCAGTGGAATGGTTTGGACGATGGTTTAAGTAAGTAGATTGTTTTTTTTACTTTTTAACTTGACCTTGATACCATTGTTAGTATGTCTCTTTTTTCCTAACTATTAGATCTGTTACTAAGCCGGGCAACAGGCGCAATCCAAATCATAAAACTAGAAGATATGTAATGATCGCAGTCCTAGTTCTGATAGGATTTCTGACTTTGGTTATAATTATGATGCGTGCCGGGAGGGCAAATGCCGATGTCGATCCATTCCTCGATCCATTGGGTAATCCAAATATCCGGGTGAATAATGAGGGAGCCAATCGGTAATCAGATGTATATTATAAAAGTGAACTCCGGAGCCACTTGGATTTGCTGCACAGGTAAAGGTAGTGCTCACTTATTGGAATTATGGAAATTCCAGAATTAAACGCCGTTTTCCTTCTATAGTTGCCAACAGCTTATAGAACCAGGCGTTTCACAATTGTAACGTTGCACAGGAGAGCTGCGATTGCCTGCAGCCGCTATAGAGCATGACTCACAGTTCAAACAGCCAATCACAACCCTCCTGTGCAATGATACAAAAGTGAAACGCCTGGTTCTATAAGCTGTCGGCAACTATAAACAAAAAAAGTTTTTATGCTGCCATATTTTAAATTTGCTTAATCCCAAACTAACTTTATTTGTAGCTACTGATACATAGATGCATTTAACACGTTTGATTTATAATTCTTGTATTTACTCAGAGTGTATAATTTCCATTCCATGATACAATGTTTGTACTTTAAATTAAGATGGAAAATAAAATTTCTGAAATTTATGTTCCATCTAAATTTATTTTTAAAACAATGTAAGGAATGGACTAATCGTATACATGTAATGGTACAGCTTATCCCAGATTTATGCTTTGATGAACATTTTGAAAATGAACTGGTATGTAATGGATAGAACATCTAAACAAGAGTTCACTTGGGTTACATGAGGATTTCAGTAGGATAACCTCCCAAATGGTTGTGAGTTTGGAAAGTCCATCAAATTGAATTCAACTTGGACTCATTTCTAAATTTCTATGGGATTTGCCAATGGGATATTCTCAGTGTTTCAAGTGAAGGAAAAGTAAAAATTAGGAATAAAGTAGGAAAGAAATTCTTGAAAAATTAGGAAAAAGTAGGAAAAAAATAGGAAAAAGTAGGGAAAAAAATAGGAAAAAATAGGCCTATATGTGAGTTTAAGTAAAAGTAGAAAAGTGAAATTAAGCAAAACGATTTTAAGGTAATTTTTTTAAATTAGTATTTTGTGCAAGCATTTTTAATACAGGAACCAGTTTAAAAGACGAGAATAAGTTCTTATATTCTATTTTCCTTTTTTGCTAATTCAGGTCATATCTAGTCAAATTCTCAGCAGTAGGCCTATTTATCAATACAGAAATTATTAATCTATGTGCGTCTTGACTAAATTATACGCTGTGCATTTTGAAATTGACTAATTATTAGGCTATTGGTCATAAAACTTTAGTTTCATGTATCGTTTTGCTCACATTTTAAATCTTCATGCTGTTTTAGCATAAAGGTTTGAAAAATAATGGAAGTTAT